>BQNB010007584.1:0-93010 GCA_026074375.1 Tanacetum coccineum | reverse complement strand
CAGGAGTTTCAAATACTTTCAAAACATGTCATTTCTATTTTTCTTGATGGCTTGTTATTAAATGATAGATAACAACCTGGTCCTTAAATAAAGGAAAGTGTGCAATCATGTACATTTATCCTCACAACGAGAATATAACAACTTCTCAGACTTGAGCTGACATAAAAAGTCAATCAAAAAGATATTCAAAGTCTTTCGAGCTCAAGTAACATTGGTTTTTCAAAACATGCTTAACATAATTTTTCAAGAATTTCTCAAAAGGTTCTTTAAAATCTTTCAAAATTATGTGTTTGACACTCCCTCCTTATGCATCTTTCAAAAGTCGAATCATTTTTTATAAGTGAATCAATTTTTGAGGGGGAGCATTTAAAGCCATGTTTTAATGCGTTTAGGCACATAATCACATGACTATTTTGTGTGTCTAAAATATTTCAAAAAATGTTTAAACAAATGAAAAATGTTAAAATGTTAATAATATTTAAACACTCATTTTGTTAAAACATATACAAGTAGCTCAAACTCAATTTCACATGGAATTTACAAAGTCATAATCCTATTCTCTCAATTGGTGTAATATATGTGAAATTAAGGGGGAGCAAGAAGAACAGTTCCACATAACTCATGCTGTAACAATTTTCTCCCCACAAAATTTTCAAGTCAAATTTTAATCACCTAGTATTTCAAAAACTAAGTGCATTAGTATTTAAAATAAGGGGAGAAATGTAATTAAAATGTGATCTTGAAAATAATAAGTGATCTAATCGACTCAAAGTGCTTGATACTCTTCGAAAAAGGTTTTATGGTTACGATCTCATACCCAACAACATCTTAATTTCACGACGATTCTGAAGTCATAAGGTGGTTAGGTTAGGTATTAGTCCTATGATCCAACCAGAACCGGAGGGATCTACCCAAGGACACTCCATAGTTAGAAATAGCAGTCCTTAGGTATGATTGGAGATGAATGAGTATAAGGGAATAATGCCGACTAAGATTGAGCTAACACTGGAACAATCACAACAAGGTGTTAGTAATGATGTCTTGGTAAGCATTGAAGGGGTTGAAGAATTAAAAAGAAATGTATGGATAAAGGGTGTAAAGAAAGAAGCCCTCCCTACACCTTAGGCAGAAACCGGGTCAATACATAATCTATCGGTTTTCACAAAGATGAATTCTGATATTGAAGACGACATCATGGACCCAGTGATGCAATGCACAACCCTTCCCAGCCATTCGAGTTTCTCTCAACAGAAACTTGTCTCATTTGTCACGGAGATACACATGACTTCTATTGACTTTCTCACTCCGAGTTAGTTAATATTGAATAGGTGGCAGTCTGCTCCAGCCTCCGAGTACTAAAACCAAAACGCACTAATCGAGTCTAGAGCCAAGAGATCAACAAATAAATCTCATTAGGACACATTCCATTACAAACACTTGTTGAACACCAATAAGTTCACAAGCTGTTAACAAGAGTCCTACGCATTATCCTTGTGATTTTGCCAGAACATCCGAGTGATACTTAAGTATTCACCATGAAGATGGAAATCCTGCTTGAGCCAACATCAAACAAGCTCTTGGTAGGTGGATGGTGCAATTCAATGTGAATCAAACTTGTTCCAGTAAATGAATTGACGACTCAATCGGTAAGATAGTAACTAACCGATTCACTCATATCGTGCTGTCTGCTTTGAGACATTCCGATATTGAGAACAAGCTAACATGGTGAATCTAATACATCTATGTTGGAGGATCTTACGCTTATAGCTGGAAATCCTGTCAAGGAGATTCTTCTAAATTGAATCTACCTGATCATAGGTTGGTCCTCATGGAACCAAAGGTTAATCCAACCAAATTCGGGCAAATGACAAAGCCATATTCGTCCACACGCTTTATTGCTGACTGTTTTATTTTAGGATTCATATAAAGATGGAGATGGAGATGGACATGCCTCATTCCAGCAGAGTCGGATTCGTTACCACATGCTCATGCTCAAACTACAAAGACATACTATAAGCATCAAGATTCAAGAATCATGAAAGCTCAAGATTTAAAGATAAAGACTTCTGCAAAACTCTGATATTCAAGATATTTCTTTAAGACATCAAGTCTATCAACGGAGATTGTTAGCAAGCTTTCAAGATGATGCAAAGTATGAGCATGTTGGTCAAGATACAAGATCGCAAGGTGGCAAAGACAATCAAGACTGAAGGATAAAGATTTAAAGATCTTGGACGTAAAGACGAAGTCGAAAGATAATGACAAAGGCTCAAGATCAAAGATCACATTGCATGAAGGAACAAGCCTACAACATAATAAAGACCAAGAAAAAGACTCAAGAACTCAATGTCAAAGCAATCTCAAGAAGTCCAAGACCATGTTATGACTGTGAACATGGAAGCACGGAATCCATCAAAAACTAAGCTTCGGGGGAGATTGTTAGCCTCAAAATATAAAGTCAAACAAGGAAGCTCGTTTCAAGGTTCATGACCTTGCTTCGGGGGAGATTGTTAGCCTCAAAATATTGAGTCGAACAAGGAAGCTCGGTCACTCAATGAGGAAGCTTCGGTCTTTAACTAATTATATGTTGTAATAGGCTAGAAAGGGTAAACGAGCTCGTTTATGTAATCTAACCGGTCACGTATTATGGGCTAAAGACCAAAGTAATTCCAAGTAATCTCGAGCCCGGCCTATAGAAGGCCCATAGGCATAAAAGCCTCATAGTGCAAGTATAAATACCCCTCTCCAAGTGTGGAGAGGGTGTTGGTCTCATTTGTTTCACACACTTAGAAATCAACCATCTCTTTATTTTCTCTCTACTTTCTCTCTCTTGTTTCTCTCTCTAAAATTCTTCTCATACTCCCATCTTATTTCCTGGTTCTAGTCATGGAAGTGAAATGATTTTCTTGGTTCTGACAATCTTGTTCCTTCGTGGTCTTTAGTGAAGTGCAGGCACATATACACCGTATCTTCCTTGATGGATACGGCGTATTGGATATCAGAATCAATTTCTTTATATTTCTTCGTTTAAGCTCTAGAATGCGTGCCTTTTAGCTAATCTTCACCAAGTACTCCATAATTACTGCAATTCTCAAATACAAACGATTAAGTAACAATTCTTTGCAATAATTATACAAAATGGGTTATTTACATGGGATAAATGATGCTATAAAAGTGACGTTATTTGATGTCATCATTCGTTTACAGGAAAATATGGACGTTGGAGCGGAAAGACACGGGAAATGAACAAGTTAAGTGAAGAAATTATGCTGCCAAGTCATAACTATGACGTAGTTACCACATTGAACTACGCCATAGTTCAATTAAAGATTCCACGCAAGCTTAGAAGAAACTACGGCGTAGTTTCCCCGCTTTAACTACGCCATAGCTACCAAGTATACTGAAGATGTCAAGTCTAGTCACAACTATGGCGTAGTTGGTCACTTTAACTACACTGTAGTTGCTTTTATCCTGCAAAAGGAAAGCATGACTCAGTATAACTATGGTGTATTTTATACCCTTAACTACGCCGTAGTTGAAACAAATTATATAAATACAACCCTAATATCAGTCCATTCGTATCATTCACTCACAAGGAGTTCCAGGGAACATCTAGGGCTTCTAAAAGAGGATGAATTTTGGCTCATTCACCACTTAGTTCAAGGGAGAGATCATTTATCTTATTTATTGTATTATTATTCATCAACAGATTTATAAGAACAATATATTTTCTCAATCCATGAGTTCTTCATTTATTGATTATGTAATATGTAACATGAGTGGCTAAACACCTTAAGTGCTAGCCTTGTTATGATTTTGTTATGGTTTTGATGTTAAGTTTCCTGTTGAATTATCATTTATAGGATATCCTATTTTCCTATTGCATGATCCTTGAGACTTGGTAGTATTGATGCTAGTGTAGATCCTGTTAGACCTTATAGTTGGCTTACCAGTTGAATTAAGGGTTAACCGGGTACTAAGGATTGGTTGGCAACTGTCCATAGTGTAGGGATTGTCCATATCTCCGCCTATAGTATGATAGGTACTTATAAACTTCAGGAAAACTCTTCTAGGGGAGTTTTACAGCCAAGATGTGGGATTATTGGCACTAAATGGGTCATTAAGATAGTGAGGGGTTAATCACTGTAGACTAGATGCTCACACTTCATGTCCAACGGGGATTAGATATCATAGGATGCATGAAACAGATTAGACGCCCAATTGAACATGTTGATATTAGAACCATCGTAAATGATAAGTAGACATTGCACTAGGAAACATTAATCATAACTATAACAAAGGAATAACCAAGCTAATACACTTTTCTCCTTGACTAATTCTTGTAATTTTAATTTCGTGTTTAGTTTTGTTTAATTATATTCAAACCAATTAAAAATCAACCTGTTTAATCAGTGACACATTCAAATTGCAACTTATACACTTAGCTCTTGGGACGACCTCGGATTTACCAATCCTGGACTACACACGATCGGGTTCTCAGCCCGTTAGTGCGTAGTATACCATAGGTAATCGAGTTTTATAAATTTAAAACTCGATAAATTTTATTTTGAACGTAATCACGCATCAGCTGGGACGCTTTGGGGATAATTAAAGTTCCCCACAACATTGCTTTTTGTGAACTGGACAGATTCTAGGATTAGGTCTTGTACCTATGGTGCATACACAATTGCTTTTGAAGAGGTCATTTGTAGTTTTGAAAAGATTTGTTATGATTTTGAAGAGCACTGGTTAAAAACAGGTTTTGGTATACACACACAGATCAAACTTTGGTGAGATATTTGATGTTATGAACGTACACACAACTTGTAATTTTGAGAGGAAATTTTGCAATAGTCTTTATAGCAAATAAAATATACGTGTGTGTGTGTGTGTTTTTGCAAAGGGTTTTATAGCATGGACCTCAAACTGTTTTAAGATCAAAAAGGGTTTGTTAAAATGGTTTTGAAAACATTTGAAGCCCGCATTAAATGCAGTTTCCAAACTTACGGCATTATCGCGACAGTAACGGCAACTGTTTAGCCGTTATATGTCATGCACTTTTGCAGAGTGATGTGGGATTAGTAATGAAAGACGTTTTAGGAAGAGATTTTTATGTGAGAGTGCGCATTAAATGCTTAGTAGGTAAACGTGGAATGTGTGGTACCTGGTATGTGTTTAATTACACATACCTTTGACCACTAAAAACGAGCTAAAATGACAAAAAACGTACCAAAAATACCTTGTATTTGTATGTTTTGCATTTGTATTGTGCAGGAAACGGATATCCGAGAAAAGGACAAAAATCGAAGCCAAAACAGACAAAACCGAGCACGGGAATGAAAAGAGCGTGAGAAGTCAAATCAGAGCCAAAAGTCAAAGTCAAAAGTCAACCCCGACAAAGTCAAAGTCAAAGCCGAAGCCATAACCGAAGAATACTTAATGGTCCCACCCGAACCCATCTAATGGGCCGGATAAGCCCATTAGTATACAATTGAAGACTAATATGGGCCCAATTTCCTTTTAAACACTATACGGCCCAAGAACATATAAAGAGCCCAAAACCATAACTATGTTGGCCTTTATGTCCCTTAACGCTAACTAACGTTAGTCCTAAAAAGGACTATGGATGCAACATGAGATAACACAATGAAGGACCAATCTTGACAAGCCCTCAAAACTTCATATCACCCACAAGGACGTACATTGCAAACAAACATATAACCATGAGGGACTTATTATGACAAACCACAAAACCCTTGCCCTGCTTCCATATTAAACCAAAACAGAGTGCAAGTTTCCCGCCAAGCCCAAAGATAACTATTCATTGTCCTTCCCACTCAGAACCTGCAACTACATGACAAACCCATCACCACCACTTCTCCCCCACCTCACAAGCTGCCAATGACAGCTTGGCAATCCTAAACCCAACCATTGGCCAAGCAAATCAAAGGCTGTGATTTTACCCTTGGGCACAAAGAAAGAATTGAAGGCCAAGATTGCTTTGGACATCTCCCTCACAGAGAAAACACAACAAACACACTTGAAGAGCTCAAGACATTAGGGTTTTAGTATAAATAGCATAGTATAGCCTCATTGTATGTGTGTCGAATTTTAGTGTTTTAGAGGGCAAAATCTTGTAAACCTAATTTTGTACCATTTTTATTAATGCAATTTACTTTTCATGTCATTTTAATACCTGTCATTTAAATACTTGCAATTTTCTTTTAAGTTTATGAAAGTTTTAAGTTTTCTTTAAACACTTGCCATTTACCTTACTGTCTTTTAAATATTGTCTTAAAGTTCTTATATAAGCTTTTTAATCCTTAAAAACTTATATAAAAGTGTGTTTTCAATACTGTCTAAAAAAAATCCAAAATCAAAGAAAGCAAGGAGCATGGTTTATAAGGGATGACCATTGGTTTAGAGCTTATGGTAAGCATTAGGGTTTGTTTTTAAGCTTTTGAAAGCTTATTTCATAGCCATAAGCTTGGACTCTTTGTAAGTTTTCTTTTTCCAATTTTTGCATTTTTACTATTCAAGTGCTTATTTTGTGCTTATTACTGCTTATATAGCTTATTTATGATTTGTAATGCTTATGTATGCTTTGTTGATGCTTATTTGTCCTTGGGTTATGATTTTACCTTATTTTGTCTTTTACATGCTTGAATCTGCCATTTTGCTTATTAGCCTATCTTAGTGCTTATTACCTGTTTAAATTTGCTTATTTATGCTTAATACGTTTGTATGTTTATCTGTCTTTAGACATCTTGGCTTAATTCTTTAAAATTCAGTTTAAAATTTGTTTTGAAAACCTTAAAGGGGTGTTTGGCATAACTGCCAAATTGGGTAATTTTGGGTGAAAAACCCATTGGGTCACTTGGCCAAGTTGTGCAACCCTTCTTGAAGTTATTTTCAATCTGTTTTTCAAGTTTTAGAGTCTTTAAGACTGTTTTTGAGTTTTTCTAAGTAGTTTTAATAATTGTTGGGTCAAAACCGTTTTAACACAGCTTATTTGATTTAGCCTGCCAAAACTGTTTTTGAGTCTTGTTTATGTGTCATTTTAAGTGTCAAATTAGAGTAGTATAATTGTCTTTGGTTTTACATTTGTTTTGGTCAAAATCTGTTTTGAGTCTGGTTAGTTTTCAAATTTAATTTTCAGCTAGTTAAAATCACTTTGAAAGTTTGCCATTTTGAGCATAAGCTCCTTAGAAGCCACACTCAATCTGTTTTAACCTATTTTTCATTGTTGAGCCTCTTTGCTTGCTTATTTTATAGGCTGCAAGAGCTACCTTTTGTTTATAAAAAAGACCACATCAGCATATGCTGATGTGTAGCTAGCTCTTTTCTTTATCATTTTTAGTTACTTAATTGATTTTCAAATGTTGTTTTCTTTGCTGATTTAGTTAGGCCTTAAGCCACTCTTCAAGCTAGTATAACCCCCATCCCCTAAGGTTCACTCTAAGAGGCTTATTTTTAAGCCAAAAGGTGGCCCCCTAGGCTGCCCGACACTAGTGTTTGCCCCCTTTTGCGTACCTGCCTTTTTAGCTTATTTGCTTATTCCTTTGTGCTTATTTTTGTTTCATCTTGCTTATTTAGTGTAGGTACATATCTGTTTTTGCTAGTCTTCATTTTCCCTTAGCTTATCTAGCTTAAAAAAGTAGCCATAAGTTAGCATTATAATACCTTAATGTAAAATAGCATTTTGCCTTGAATTTGCTTATTTTCTCAGCTTATCTTTAAGTTACAAAAAACTTGCCCTTGTTTAAACTTGCTTATTTTCCATAGTTTTAGAAGATATATAAAAAAAAGAAAAAAAGGGTTTTAATAAAAAGGAGAGGCCAAGGCTCGAACCCTGGACCTCCCCTTTAGTATACAAGCACCTCACACACACTATGCTAGTAACACGCCCTTGGGTCTTTTCTGGTTAAAGTGTGCATTGTTTAATTTATATACTTGTTTTTACCAGTTTTGCCTATAAGCTCATATAAGCTTATTTCTGGCTTATTTTTAAGCCATCTTTTCAAGATTTTATTTTTCATACATTCTACTCACTTTTATCTACTTTTTTGAATTTTATCATATTTTCCCATAAAAGTTTACTATTTTTTATCATTTAATTTCTTTAAAATCGTTTTTAATACATAAAAAATTATTAAAAAGTCAAAGAAATATAATTTATTTTTTAGAAAATTTTCTTTTATCATATAGTTTCTAGGAAAATTAGTTTTGCTTCCATAGGGATAAAATTGCAAAATTTGGTTTTTTAAAGAACGGGATTCATTCCCGTTCACGTTTTTCATTAACTCCGTTTTTGTTCTAGTCTTCTTTTTTCTTACTTTTTAGTCAATTAGGGTTTATTAAAAGTGAAAAAAAAATAATTTTAGGTTAATTTTTGAAAAACTAGGGTTTTTAGGTTACGTTTTTAGATTCCCGTTTACATTTTTAGTTTAAATTTGTGTGCCTTTCTCATTTTTAGTGTAGATTGCATTATTTTTCCCATAGATTTAGAAATCCAATCCAAATCTTGTTCTATTCAAACATCAAATGTCAAACCAACTCTCGACTTTCCAATTGACTCCTCGCTGGGGATAACGACCTAGGAATATCACATACTACTTCCGGTTTCATTGATTTTGTGGATTTTGATCCTTATTATATATTTATATTTATATATATAAAGGGTTGAATTTAACACTAAATCAATTTTTTGGCGTCGTTGCCGGGGAGGAGTGTAAGCGTTTGTCATTTCAAAGTTTGACAATTTGTGCTTTGAAGATCCTTCCCCGTGAAGTTATTTTTGTTATTAAAAATATAAAAATACAAAAATATTTTTCATTTTCTTTTTAGTATATATATATAAAAAATCAAAAACATAAAAACATTGTCTTTAATTATCAATAAAAATCACAAGTTGGTAAAAGAACACCAACATATAATACTTTCAACTGAAGTGTTATCCATCAATAAGTTCCCGAACCAAAGAATCAAAAACTTACCTTTTGTGTCACTTGCGAGGTACGGTTCACCTTTGAAAGATAAACAAACTCAAAGAGGGGTATAAGGCGGGTTGTTCCTAGGAACTACGACCCTAAAGGAAAAAGGTTTTTAATAGCTTCGCGCTTTCCTATTCCTCCGCTCCTTTGTGCGTTTTTATTTTCGAAGAGTTACCGAGAAGCTTGTTGATTATTAGGTTTAAGTTGTCTTATCTCGTTGTCCGTTATTAAAATAAATTGTGAATTCATTGTTGATAAACCAAAAAAAATTAGTGTAAATTTTCTTTTTATATTTTAGTGCATGCGCACTCGTTCTCAATCCCGTAATCTTAACCGTCAACAACAACAAGCCCCACCGGCTTTTGTTGAACCATTTAATCTTGAAGAACCAATTGAAAATCCAGCTCCTCCCGTAGTTACGATGGACGATAATCGTACTATGGCTCAATTGCTCGAAGCACCCACCGAGGGTTACGAGGATGCCATCGTTGTTCCCGAGATCACCGCGGACAACTTTGAGCTTAAGCACGGTTTGCTTACCCTCGTTCAAAACAAGCAATTCTTTGGACATGACAAAGAAGACCCTCATGCTCACATTCGATATTTCAACAAGATCACTTCTACGATGAAGTTCCCGAACGTCCCGAGTACGTCGGTAAAGCTTATGCTTTTCCCATTTTCTCTCGAGGGGGCCGCCCGGATTTGGCTTGAGAAAGAACCCCCTCGATCGATTCTAACATGGGATGATCTTGTTTCGAAATTCATCAACAAATTTTTCCCTCCCTCCAAGACAACAAATCTTCGAAATGAAATCACGAGATTTCAACAAAGATTTGATGAGACGTTTTATGAGGCATGGGACCGATTCAACGATCTTCTTCGGGCATGTCCACATCATGGATTTTCGGAATTGCATCAACTCGATACATTCTACAATGCCTTGAACTCAAATGATCAAGATTCGTTGAATTCCGCCGCGGGTGGTAATTTTTTAGATAACATGCCTCGAGAATGCCTAAGAATCATCGAGAGCAAATCAAAAGTTCGTAATTCACGTAACAAGCCAGTTGTTTCCAAAGTGGGTACGAGCACTTTCACCCCTGGTATCTCACCCGATCTAGCCGCTCTCACCACCGATGTTGCCAAACTCAAAGATATGATGAAAACTTTGATTTTCGATAAGAAAAAATCCCAAGCTCCCGCGACCGTAAAGGCGGTCGAGGAAAAATGTATAACTTGCGGTGGTGCTCATTCTTACCAAAATTGTCCCGCCACCGATGGCAACGTTTATCGTAACAATATTCAAGAATATGTTTCTCAAGCCACCGTGGCTAATTTCAATCAAAGAAATACCGGTTACCGAGCCCTGATTGCTAATCAAATTTGACCTCCCTATTTTCCTCCCGTTCAAAACAATCAAGGAAATAATCAAAACCGTTACAACCAAAACCGGGGGAATAATTACAACCATGGACCAATCCACCAACCCCCGGTTAATCAAAGACAAATTCATCAACCTCCGGTTATTCAACCTCCTGCTTATCAAGCCCCAGCTTACCAAGCTCCGGCTCCTCAAACACAAGGTGTGTCAAAAACTGATTTTGAGAGCTACGTCAAAGCTAATGATGCGGTGATGCAAAACATGCAAAGCCAAATGTCCAATATAACGGACTTGCTCACCAAAATCGCAAATTCTAATGCCGCTTCTACTTCGGGCTCGGGTTCTCTTCTAAGCAACACCGTTGCTAACCCGAAGGGTGAATTGAAAGCAATCACCACCCGAAGTGGTGCCTTTTATGATGGACCTCAAGTTCCACCACCGACTTCTTCTCTTCCTAAGGTGGTGGAAAACGAACCCGAGGTGACAAAGGACACGGTGCCTCCTACTAATAACGGAAGTACCAAAGACGTCCAACCTCCGGTTGTCCAAGTTCAACCTCAAGTACCAAATTCTGAGCCCGTTGTTACTCCCGTTAGTGCTCCGATGCCTAGCCCAAAACCGTCAATTCTGTATCCTTCGAGGCGTAATGATGAAAGGCGCCGTGAAAAAGCTAACGACCAAATTGAGAAATTCTACGAAATCTTTAAAGATTTGAGTTTCGAAATTAGCTTAACGGATGCTTTGATTCTTATGCCTAAATTTGCCTCGACTCTTAAAGCCTTAATTGGAAACAAAGAAAAATTAAGTGAAATGGCTAGAACGCCTTTGAATGAGCATTGTTCGGCGGTCATCCTCAACAAGTTACCCGAAAAACTTGGAGACCCCGGCAAATTCCTCATACCGTGTGATTTTCCCGGAATGGATGAATGCTTAGCCTTGGCCGATCTTGGCGCAAGCATAAATCTCATGCCATTATCCGTGTGGAAAAAACTATCTCTTCCAGAGCTCACTCCTACTTGTATGACTCTAGAACTTGCGGACCGTTCGATCACCCAACCGATCGGTATCGCCGAAGATGTCGACGTAAAAGTAGGAAAGTTCCAATTCCCGGCCGACTTTGTAGTCGTAGACTTTGATGCCGATCCCCGAGTTCCCCTAATTCTCGGGAGATCCTTCTTAAAGACCGGACGTGCCTTGATTGATGTTTACGAAGGAGAATTAACACTTCGTGTTGGAAAAGAAGCCGTAACATTCAATCTTGATCAAACTTCGAGGTACTCCTCTAATTACGATGATATGACGGCGAACCGAATCGACGTCATTGAAATGGCTTGTGAGGAGTATTCTCAAGAAGTTCTCGGTTTCTCCGATGTGATCGCGAGTGGCAATCCCACTCCTTATTATGACCCGATCGTTTCTACCTCTTCTCCGACTCTCACTCCCTTCGGGGATAGTGATTTTCTTCTTGAGGAAGTCGATGCTTTCCTCGCTCTTGAAGATGATCCAACTTCACCGGAAGTTGATGACTCTTATTATGACCCGGAGGGGGATATTCTTCTTCTTGAAGCATATCTAAATGATGATCCATCACCCCCTCCCAATCAAGGAAATTATTTGCCAGAAATTCGAAAAGAACTTAAAGTTTGTGAAGCTAAAACTGATAAATCTTCAATTGATGAACCTCCCGAGGTCGAACTCAAGGACTTACCTCCTCATCTCGAATACGCATTTTTAGAGGGTGACGACAAGTTGCCCGTCATAATTGCTAAAGACTTGAGTATGGACGAAAAAGCCGCTCTCATAAAGGTTTTGAAGTCACGCAAGCGAGCCATCGCTTGGAAACTCTCCGACATAAAGGGTATTAACCCAGAATTTTATACTCACAAGATTCTTATGGAAGAGGACTACAAACCGGCGGTCCAACACCAAAGACGGGTGAATCCAAAGATCCACGATGTCATCAAAAAGGAGGTTGAAAAACTTCTTGATGCCGGATTAATTTACCTGATCTCGGATAGTCCTTGGGTAAGCCCCGTACATTGCGTACCGAAAAAGGGTGGCTTTACCGTTGTCGAAAATGATGAAAATGAGTTGATCACAACTCAATTGGTTACGGGGTGGCGTGTATGCATTGACTACCGTAAGTTAAATGAAGTCACCCGTAAGGACCATTTTCCACTTCCCTTTATGGACGAGAGATTAGCGGGAAACGATTACTATTGTTTTCTCGATGGTTTCTCGGGTTACTTTCAAATTCCCATCGATCCTAAAGATCAAGAAAAGACCACATTCATGTGTCCTTAT
Organism: Tanacetum coccineum; assembly: GCA_026074375.1. Lineage (NCBI taxonomy): Eukaryota > Viridiplantae > Streptophyta > Magnoliopsida > Asterales > Asteraceae > Tanacetum > Tanacetum coccineum. The sequence continues at coordinate 80,332 of BQNB010007584.1, read as the reverse complement.
GGAACGTTCGCCTATCGTCGCATGCCTTTCGGCTTATGCAATGCACCGGGCACGTTCCAAAGGTGTATGATGGCTATCTTTCATGATATGATCGAAAAAACGATGGAAGTCTTCATGGACGACTTTTTGGTCTTTGGGAATTCATTCAAAAATTGCCTCTCTCGCTTGGACAAGATGCTCAAAAGGTGCGAAGACACCAATCTTTGTCTAAATTGGGAGAAAAGTCATTTCATGGTCAAGGAGGGCATCGTCCTTGGCCATAAGATTTCCAAAAACGGGATTGAGGTTGATAAAGCCAAAGTCGATGTGATTGCTAAATTACCTCATCCCACCACCGTCAAGGGTGTTCAGAGTTTTCTCGGTCATGCCGGTTTCTACCGACGGTTCATTAAGGATTTTTCCAAAATTTCCCGACCAATGACTCATCTCCTTGAGAAAAATACTCCGTTCATCTTCTCCGATGATTGTATTCAAGCTTTTCAAACGTTAAAGAAAAAACTTACTGAAGCTCCAATCTTGATTGCCCCCGACTGGGACTTGCCCTTTGAGCTTATGTGCGATGCAAGCGACTTTGCCATAGGTGCGGTCTTGGGGCAACGTCATGAGAAACACTTTAAGCCTATACACTATGCTAGTAAAACAATGACAGAGGCGGAATCGCGTTACACCACGACGGAAAAAGAAATGTTAGCCGTGGTGTATGCCTTCGAAAAATTCTGATCTTACCTCATCTTGAACAAGAGCATAGTGTATACGGATCACTCCGCCCTAAAATATCTCTTTGCAAAAAAGGATTCCAAGGCGAGATTGCTCCGGTGGGTTCTCCTCCTTCAAGAGTTCGATTTCAACGTAATTGACACAAAAGGAGCCGAGAACCTCGCGGCCGATCATCTTTCCCGATTAGAAAATCCTTATGAAAATGTGCTCGACCCAAAGGAGATAAATGAAAAGTTTCCTCTCGAGACACTTAATATGGTGACTTTTTGTGGTGACTCAAGTACCCCGTGGTTTGCCGATTATGCAAATTACCACGCGGGGAATTTCATTGTTAAAGGGATGTCATCCCAACAAAAGAACAAGTTTTTCAAGGATGTTAAACACTACTTTTGGGACGACCCCTATTTGTTCAAAATATGTGCGGATCAAGTGATTCGGCGGTGTGTTTCGGGCCAAGAAGCTATTGACATCCTCAAAGCTTGCCATAGTGGACCCACCGGGGGACATTACGGTGCCAACTACACCGCCAAAAAGGTTTTTGACTCAGGATTTTATTGGCCCACTATTTACCGAGATGCCCATGACTTGGTCACCCGATGTGACACTTAAACGTAACCCGGTCAAAAGAGAAAATTTGTCAAGCGTCAAGGAAAAATTTCGCAGCGTGATGAAATGACTCAAAATTCCATCCAAATTTGTGAAATCTTTGACGTGTGGGGCATTGATTTCATGGGTCCATTCCCGTCTTCACGAGGGAGCAAATATATACTCGTGGCCGTCGACTACTTGTCAAAATGGGTTGAAGCGAAAGTGCTCCCCACAAACGACGCCCGAGTTGTTTGCAAATTTCTTAAATCTCTCTTCGCCCGATTCGGTGGCCCTCGTGCTATCATAAGTGATCGCGAAACCCATTTTTGCAATGAACAGTTTGCAAAAGTCATGCTTAAATATGGATTTACTCACCGTCTCTCTACCGCGTATCACCCACAAATAAGTGGGCAAGTTGAGGTATCCAATCGTGGCTTGAAACAAATTCTTGAAAGGACCGTGGGCGAAAAACGTGCCTCTTGGCCGGACAAACTAGATGATGCACTTTGGGCCTTCCGTACAGCTTACAAAACACCCATCGGTGTACTCTTTACAAGCTCATGTATGGAAATGCATGTCATCTACCGATTGAGCTCGAGTACAAAGCCTACTAGGCCTTGAATCATGCTAACTTTGACCTTTCAACCGCGGGTGATCAACGCAAAGTTCAACTCAATGAATTAAATGAACTTTGTGATCAAGCCTATGAAAATTCTTTGATTTACAAGGAGAAAACTAAGAGGATCCATGACGCCAAGATCAAAAACCGCATTTTCAACGTTGGTGATCAAGTCCTCCTCTTTAATTCTAGATTGAAGATTTTCTCGGCAAGCTAAAATCCCATTGGTCTAGACCATTCACCATTACCCAAGTTTTCCCATATGGCACCGTCGAGTTATCCCAAAACTCTAGGCCAAACTTTAAGGTGAACGGTTATCGAATTAAGCACTACTTTGGAAGGGACGTACCAAAATTGGTTGTCCCGGATCTCCAAACCTTCCCCAAGGACAAATAAATTCGGGGATTAGGTCAAGCTTAGTGACCCTAAACAAGCGCTTCGTGGGAGGCACCCCATGCTTATCCGTAGTTATATTATGTAGTAATGAATAAATGTTTTTGTAGTGAGAAGTTTGCCTCTTTCTTTTCTCGTTTGCTCGTGTTTTTGTGATTGTCCCGGATTTTTGAAGCCTCTCGTGCTCGCGGTTTTGTCCTTCGATCGCAAGAGCTTCAGATCCTCAGCTTCATTTGGGAAATCCAATATCCTAATCTAATCGACTAACGTTTATCTTTAAGCATACTTAATAAATGGCTTAGGATTTACGTAGAGACCCTTCTTAAAACATTGAGGACAATGTTTAGTCTTAGTATGGGGGGGGTCTTCGATTTGATTGTGCCTGCAGCCGTTGTTTTCACGTAATCCCGTTTTTACCACCAAAATTTCAAAAAATGAAAAACTTTAAAAATAAAATAAGTGTTTTGTCACAATTTTGACTTTCCTGCTAGGTAGAATAAGAATAAATTTTGACTCGATCGAGCGTGTTGAGCTCTAGCTTGTTCCTTAACTTTCTGGCTAAGCGTTCGCGAAACTCGCGAAGAACGAAAAATGATAGAGTTAAGTATGAGTTGGATGCTAAACAAGGATTAGTTGGAAATCTTAAGAGCTCATGTATGTAATTTGTGGCTTTTTCTCCCATAAGCTTCTAACCGGATTAATAATACGTGTTATTTTTGGAGATTAAACTTAAATCAACAATTTTTATGTAGTTAATAGCAAAAATTTTAGTTTTAGTTCAAATTTATACTTGAATTTTTCAAAAAGAAGTCTTTTCTTAAAAAATGATGAAAAATGAAAAAAAATATAATAAAAGTAAACTGTGGGCTGATAAAAGTTTGCTGCATCTTGCCGGCTCACAACCGATGTTGCAGCCTTCTAAAGAAAGCCCATAGTAAGAATAATAATCTGAGACTGATAAAAGTTTGCTGCATCTTGCCGGCTCACAACCGATGTTGCAGCCTTCTAAAAGGTCGAGGGTTACAATTGCATCAATGTTATGTTTAATATTAAGTGTGAATTAATAAATAGATCTCTTTTTGTTAAATTTAAATATGCTTTTGAACTTTGACTATTTCATTTTAAGTTTTTAAATAAGCTATGTATATACTGGAAACCTAATAGTTTTTGAAACCTCCTTTGAAACCAAAGTCCGTTGATGTCCCGATAAACTAGTCTTGTGAGGTGTCAAAAGCCTTAGTCACTTATCCCGCAAGGTTGGGAAATGTGGTCCGAGATTGAAAGTCGCTACATAGGATGATCTCGCCTTCAAACTCATTATTCTCTGGTGGAACGTGAAGCATAGATTTTGTAAAAACGTTGATCCATAGTTGAAATTCGAAATAGCACATTCACCTAATATATAATAATTGTCGGGAGCGAAAAGTTCACAAGTTGTAAATATGAGTAGTGTTAGCATCTTAACTCATATTTATCGGTGATTTCGTTTTAAGCTTGGTTTGGAATAATTGAAAAGTCGGGAACGATGAATTTATCCTTTTTGGGGCATTTTAGGATTAAAATGCATCTTGTTCTATGATCCCTAAAAGTTATAAAATAACGAAAGTCAAATACGTTCTAAAAAAATGATGAGAAAAATGAAAAATATAAAAATATGTGTAGGAATAAGTGTATATTTAAAAAAATGGTAAAAACGGGGCTTCTCAAAACTTATGATTCTTTATTTCCCCTCGACGAACACTTAGCTACTTTTCTATGTTACTAGTCGAGGGGGATTGAGATTCTTAGTCTTCTTAAGTGCTTACTTGTATCATTGCGTGAGGACACGCAATAGTTTAGTATGAGGGATTTTGGTATGTGCTTAATTACACATACCGTTTTCCATTTAAATCAGACTTAAATGACAAAAAACGTACCAAAAATACATTGCATTTGTATGTTTTCACTTATCTTTTGCAGGAAACAGATATCCGAGAAAAGGACGAAAAATCAAGCAAAAAATGGACAAAACCGAGCAAGGAATAAAAAAGCGTGGAAAAATCAAAGTCAAGTCAAAGTTAACCCCGACAAAAGTCAAAGGTCAAAGTCAAAGCCGAGATCGAAGAAATGATAAATGGGCCTATCCGTACCCATCTAATGGGTCGGGTTAACCCATTTATACATTATTTGAAGACCATTTCAAATATAAAAGCCCAAGTCCATTTTTATATCAAATGGGTCCAACTTCCTTTGAAATCCAACCGGCCCAAAATAAACAAATATGGCCCAAAACAGTTAAACATATATGGCCTTTAACGACTGTTATATCCATACCTTTTTAACTTAACCCTCGTTAGTCCTCATAGGACTAACTTTGCAACACCAAGATATACCTTGAGGGACTAATGTCGTCAAACCCTCAAACCTGTTACCCCCACAAGGACCATCAATGTAATACATACATACACGTTGGGGGACCATATTTGCCAAATGTCCAAACTCGTACCCTGCCCCTTATAAAAATTTCCCGCCAAACACAAACCTGACCCACTGTTCCTTCACCCCTGTCCCCCCCTCCTCGACCACTGTTCACAATACGCCAAAACCCATCACTCCCATCCATCCCCACCTCTTGCCACCTTGGCAATCCTAGAAAACTCCATTGGCTAGTAAATAAGACAAAACGATCAAGGGTCTTGATGATTTTGCTTGGGCACAAAGAAAAAAAGAAGGGCCAAGATGACTTTGAGCTTATACTCACACAAGAAGCACACTCCTCAACTGTCTCTATGAAGAAACACAGCCTCAAGCTCAAGTTTTAGTATAAATAGTTGTCACTTGTAGCTTATGAGGGGTCGAATTTTTGATTTTTAAGCAAACTTGTAACCAAAATCTTTGTACCATTTCATTACTGTCTTTTTAATACAATTGTCATTTACATATCAGTCATTTACCTTCCTTGTCATTTAAATACTTGTTTTTAGATTATTGTCATTTACATGTTTTCCTTAAAATCTTGTCATTTAAGCTTATTTGTTATTTAAATATTGTTCTTAAGGTTTTATAAAAGTTTTTGAGTCATTAAAAACTAATATAAAAGCCTAGTTTAAATTCTGTCAAAAAATCAAAAAAAAAAATCAAAAATCAAAGGAGCATGGTTTATAAGGGATGGCCATTGGTTTAGAGCTTTTGGGAAGCATTTAGGATTGTTTTATAAGCTGTTGAGAGCTTATACTCTTACCAAAAGCTTGGACCCTTTGTAAGTTTCCTTTTTAAAATTTTGCTTATTTTTACTATTCATTTGCTTATTTTGTGCTTACTGTTGCTTATCCTGCTTATTTATGTTCTTTTATTGCTTATTTGTCTTTATTTGTGCTTTGTTATCATTTGTTTAAGTTTTTGCTTTTAAACTGTCATTATATGCCATAAACTGCTTATTTATCTTTTGCTTAATTCAGTGCTTATTTGTTAATGAATTTTGTTTGTTTGTGCCTAATGATGCTTTGTAACTATCTGTTGTTAAGTTTCTTGGCTTAAATCTTTGAAAATCAGTTTAAAATTTGGATTTCAATACTTAAAGGGGTGTTTGGGTCAAGGGTGAAAACGGGTCAATTTGAGTTTAAAAATCAAGTGGGTCATTTGGCCACTTTTGGCCAGCTTTTCTAAGTAGTTGTTAATCAATTTTTCAAAGTTTTTAGTTCTAAAAATTAGTTTTCAAGATTTTCTAAAAGGAGGTGTTAAACTGTTGTGTCAAGACCAGTTTGAAAAGCTTATTAAGTTAAGTTTTTTTTAAAACCAACTTTTGTGAGTTAGTTTGGTGTCCTTTTTAGTGTCTTAATTCAGTTAGTTAAAGTCCTTTTGGTTTACTTGAGTTTTGATCAAATCTGTCAATTTTTTTAGTCAATTTTTAGTGTCTTAAACTGCCCCATTTTCTATCCCATTTATTAGATATTAAAAATGGTTTTTAGCTTGTGAAAATTTGTGCACAAGCTCTCTTTGGGGTGTTCTCTATCTGTCTTAACTTCTTTTTTTATTTTGAGCTTATTGTGTAGCTTATTTTTAAGCCTGCTTATGCCCCTTGTCTTTTAAGTGAAAACCAAAAATAATCAATCTTTGTGAACTGCACTTTTCCATCAGCTTTGTAATTGCTTATTTTTGTTTCAAACCCTCTTTCCTTTGTTGTTTTAGAAAGTACTTAAGCCCTTCTTTAAGCCCACATAAGCCTTATTCCCATAAGGATCCATCTTGGTGCTTATTTTTAAGCCCAAAAGTGGACCCTTAGGGTGAGTGACTGCCTATTTTTGCCAGTTTTGCTTATTGCATTTTCTTGCTTATTTGCTTATTGTTCTTAGCTTATTTTTGATTGTCTATGCTTATTAGGTTTAGCACATCTTCTGTCTTTGCTTAGTTTGCATTTTGCTTGAGCTTATTTGAGCTTAAAAGCCCTAACAGATTAGCCATTTTTGTCCTTAGTATAAAAAGTCAATTCTGCCACATTGACTTGCTTATTTCATAGCTTATTTTCAGCTTTTGTAAAGAGTTACTTTTTTAAAAGTTTCTTATTCTAAGTTTTTTATAAGTTTTAAAAAAAAATTACTAAAAAGAAGAGGCCCAGGCTCGAACCCTGGACCTCTCCTTTAACACCCACAACACACCACAAACACACACTAACCAGCGGCTCCAATAGGGCTATCTGGTTAAAGTGTGCACAATTTAAGTTATATAGGCTTTTTAGCCCAATAAGCCCATAAGCTCTTTTTGCTTTTTCCCGGCTTATTAAATTAAGCTGGGTGTCCCATTTTAATTTTTCTAGATAGCCCGTAGCTTAAACTATTTTCCATATTTTTTTTAGAATTTTAAAAAATAGTTTAGTATTTTTTTTCATTTAATTTCTTTAAAATCGTTTTTAATTCATAATAAATAAAATAAAAGTCAAAAAAATATAATTCTTTTTTAGAAAATTTTCTTTTATAGTATAGTTTCTAGGAAAATTAGTTTTGCTTCCGTAGGGTTTAAATTGTAAAATTTCATTTTTTAAAGAACGGGATTCGTTCCCGTTCACGTTTTTTGTGTTTTAAAGCTCAAATCAACTCCGTTTTCGTTCTAGTTTTCTTTAATCTTACTTTTTAGTTAATTAGAGTCTATTAAATGTGAAAAAATCATTTTAGGTTAATTATTTAGAAATTAGGGTTTTTAAGTGTCGTTTTTAGATTTCCATTTACGTTTTTAGTATAATTTTGTGTGCCTTTCTCATTTCTAGTATAGATTGCCTTATTTTTGCCGTAGATTTAGAATCCAACCCAAATCTTGTTCCATTCAATCATCAAATGTCAATCCAACTCTCGACTTTCCAATTCACTCCTCATTGGGGATAAACGACCCGGGAATATCACATACTACTTCCGATTTTATTGATTTTGTGGATTTTGATCCTTATTATATATTTATATTTATTTATATTTATATATACATAAAGGGTTGAATTTAACTCTAATCAATTTTTGGCGCCGATGCCGAGGAGGAGTGTAAGCATTTGTCGTTTCGAAGTTTGACAATTTGTGCTTTGAAGATCCTTCCCCATGAAGTTATTTTTGTTATTAAAAATATAAAAATACAAAAATATTTTTCATTTTCTTTTTAGTATATTTATAAAACCAAGAAAAAACCAGAAATATAAAAACATTGTCAATTAAAAGAAATAAAAATCACAAGTTGGTAAAAGAACACCATCAAAATAATACTTTCAACTGAAGTATTATCCATCAATAAGTTCCCGAACCAAAGAATAAAAAAAAAACTTACCTTTTGTGTCACTTGCGAGGTACGGCCCACCTTTGAAAGATAAACAAACTCAAAGAGGGGTATAAGGCGGGTTGTTCCTAGGAACTACGACCCTAAAGGAGAAAGGTTTTTAATAGCTTCGCGCTTTCCTACTCCTCCGCTCCTTTGTGCGTTTTTCTTTTCGAAGAGTTACCGAGAAGCTTGTTGATTATTAGGTTTAAGTTGTCTTATCTCGTTGTCCGTTATTAAAATAAATTGTGAATTCATTGTTGATAAACCAAAAAGAACCAAAAAAATTAGTGTCAATTTTCTTTTTATATTTTAGTGCATGCGCACTCGTTCTCAATCCCGTAATCTTAACCGTCAACAACAACAAGCCCCACCAGCTTTTGTTGAACCATTTAATCTTGTGGAACCAATTGAAAATCCAGCTCCTCCCGTAGTTACGATGGCCGATAATCGTACTATGGCTCAATTGCTCGAAGCACCCACCGAGGGTTACGAGGATGCCATCGTTGTTCCCGAAATCACCGCGGACAACTTTGAGCTTAAGCACGGTTTGCTTACCCTCGTTCAAAAACAATATTATTCGGAACATGTCAAAGAAGACCCGTCATGCTCCAACATTTGAATAATTTCAACAAGATCACTTCTACGATGAAGTTCCCGAACGTCCCGAGTACGTCGGTAAAGCTTATGCTTTTCCCATTTTCCCTCGAGGGGGCCGCCCGGATTTGGCTTGAGAAAGAACCCCCTCGATCGATTCTAACATGGGATGATCTTGTTTCGAAATTCATCAACAAATTTTTCCCTCCCTCCAAGACAACAAATCTTCGAAATGAAATCACGAGATTTCAACAAAGATTTGAATGAGACGATTTTGAGGCATGGACCGATTCAATGATCTTCTTCGGGCATGTCTACATCATGGATTTTCAGAGTTACATCAACTCGATACATTCTACAATGCCTTGAACTCAAATGATCAAGATTCGTTGAATTCCGCCGCGGGTGGTAATTTTTTGGATAAGATGCCTCGAGAATGCCTAAGAATCATCGAGAGCAAATCCAAAGTTCGTAATTCACGTAACAAGCCAGTTGTTGCCAAAGTGGGTACGAGCACTTCCACCCCCGGTATCTCACCCGATGTAGCCGCTCTCACCACCGATGTTGCCGAACTCAAAGATATGATGAAAACTTTGATTCTCGATAAGCAAAAATCCCAAGCTCCCGCAACCGTAAAGGCGGTCGAGGAAAAATGTGTAACTTGCGGTGGTGCTCATTCTTACCAAAATTGTCCCGCCACCGATGGCAACATTTATCGTGACAATATTCAAGAATATGTTTCCCAAGCCGCCGTGGCTAATTTCAATCAAGGAAATACCGGTTACCGAGCCCCGATTGCTAATCAAATTTGACCTCTTGGTTTTCCTCCCGTTCAACAAAACCAAGGAAATAATCAAATCCGTTACAACCAAAACCGGGGGAATAATTACAACCATGGACCAATCCACCAACCCCCGGTTAATCAGAGACAAATTCATCAACCTCTGGTTATTCAACCTCCTGCTGATCAAGCCCCAACTTACCAAGCTCCGGCTCCTCAAACACAAGGTGTGTCAAAGACCGATTTTAAAAGCTACGTCAAAGCTAATAATGTGGTTATGCAAAACATGCAAAGCCAAATGTCCAACATAACGGACTTGCTTACCAAATTCGTGAATTCCAATACCGTTTCTACTTCGAGCTCGGGTTCTCTTCCAAGCAACACCGTTGCTAACCCGAAGGGTGAATTGAAAGCAATCACCACCCGAAGTGGTGCCTCTTATGATGGACCTCAAGTTTCACCACCGACTTCTTTTCTTCCTAAGGTGGTGGAAAACGAACCCGAGGTGACAAAGGACACGGTGCCTCCTACTACTATACGAAGTACCAAAGACCCAACCTCGTGGTTGTCAAGTTCAACCTCAATTGTACCAAAATCGATCACCAGTTGTTGCTCCCGTAAGTGCTCTGATGCCTAACCCAAGAAACCGTCAGATTCCGTATCCTTCAAGGTTCGTAATGACGAAAGGCGCTTGTAAAAAGCTAACGACCAATTAAAGAAATTTCTAAACGAAATCTTTAAAGATTTGAGTTTCGAAAATAGCTTAACGGAATTGGCTATGTATTTTATGCCAAAATTTACGCTCAACTCCTAAAGCTTTAATTGGAAACAAAGAAAAATTAAGTGAAATGGCTAGAACACCTTTGAATGAGCATTGTTTGGCGGTCATCCTCAACAAGTTACCCAAAAAACTTAGAGACCCCGGCAAATTTCTCATACCGTTGTGATATTCCCGAAATGGATGATGCTTGCCGATCTTGGCGGCTAGCAATAAATCTCATGTCATTATCCTGTGGAAAAAAACTTCTCTTCGGTACTCACTCTACTTTATGACTCCTAAGAACTTACGGACCGTTCGATTACCCAACAGAATCGTTATCGCCGAAGATTTCGATGAAAAATAGAAAGTTCCAAATCCCCTCCCCGGCCGACTTTGTAGTCGTAGCTTTGAAGCCGATCGCCCAGATTCACTTAATTATCTCGGGAGGAATACTTTCTTAAAAAGAACTGGGACCCTACATTGCCTTATTGATGTTTACTAAGGAAATTAACACTTTCCATGTTGGAAAAGAAGCCTAACATTCATCTTGATCAAAACTTCGAGGTACTCCTCTAAATTAACTGATTATAATGACGGCGGACCCGAAGCGACGTCCCATTGAAATGGCGGTTGAGGAGATTCCGAAGATGTTCTCGGTTTCTTGTCGATTGATCTCGGAGTGGTCAAATCCCACTCCTTAATAAGAACCTGTCGTTTCTACCTCTTCTCCGACTCTCACTCCCTTCGGGGATAGTGATTTTCTTCTTGAGGAAGTCGATGCTTTCCGCTCTTGAAGGATGATCCAATTCAATTCCACCGGAAGTATATGACTCTTATTATGACCCGAGGGGATATACAACTTCTTTGAAGCATACTAAATATGATCCATCACCCCCTCCCAATCAAGGAAATTATTTGCCAGAAATTCGAAAAGAACTTAAATTTTGTGAAGCTAAAACTGATAAATCTTCAATTGATGAACCTCCCGAGGTCGAACTCAAGGACTTACCTCCTCATCTCGAATACGCATTTTTGGAGGGTGACGACAAGTTGCCTGTCATAATTGCTAAAGACTTGAGTATGGACGAAAAAGCCGCTCTCATAAAGGTTTTGAAGTCACGCAAGCGAGCCATCGCTTGGAAACTCTCCGACATAAAGGGTATTAACCCGGAATTTTATACTCACAAGATTCTTATGGAGGAGGACTACAAACCAGCGGTCCAACACCAAAGACGAGTGAATCCAAAGATCCACGATGTCATCAAAAAGGAGGTTGAAAAACTTCTTGATGCCGGATTAATTTACCCGATCTGGGATAGTCCTTGTGGCTTTACCGTTGTTGAAAATGATGAAAATGATCCCAACTCGATTGGTTACGGGGTGGCGTGTGTGCATTGACTACCGTAAGTTAAATGAAGCCACCCGTAAAGACCATTTTCCACTTCCCTTTATGGATCAAATGCTCGAGAGATTAGCGGGAAACGATTACTATTGTTTTCTCGATGGTTTCTCGAGTTACTTTCAAATTCCCATCGATCTTAAAGATCAGGAAAAAACCACATTCACGTGTCCTTATGGAACGTTCGCCTATCGTCGCATGCCTTTCGGCTTATGCAATGCACCGAGCACGTTCCAAAGGTGTATGATGGCTATCTTTCATGATATGATCGAAAAAATGATGGAAGTCTTCATGGACGACTTTTTAGTCTTTGGGAATTCATTCGAAAATTGCCTCTCTCATTTGGACAAGATGCTTCAAAGGTGCGAAGACACCAATCTTTGTCTAAATTGGGATAAGAGTCATTTTATGGTTAAGGAAGGCATTGTCCTCGGCCACAAAATTTCAAAGAACAGGATTGAGGTTGATAAAGCCAAAGTCGATGTGATTGCTAAGTTACCTCATCCCACCACCGTCAAGGGTGTTCGGAGTTTTCTCGGTCATGCCGGTTTCTACCGACGGTTCATTAAGGATTTTTCCAAAATTTCCCGACCGATGACTCATCTCCTTGAGAAAAATACTCCGTTCATCTTCTCCGATGATTGTATTCAAGCTTTTCAAACGTTAAAGAAAAAACTTACCGAAGCTCCTATCTTGATTGCCCCAGACTGGGACTTACCCTTTGAGCTTATGTGCAATGCAAGCGACTTTGCCATAGGTGCGGTCTTGGGGCAACGTCATGAAAAACACTTTAGGCCTATACACTATGCTAGCAAAACAATGAACGAGGCGGAATCGCATTACACCACGACGGAGAAAGAAATGTTAGCCGTGGTGTATGCCTTCGAAAAATTCCGATCTTACCTCATCTTGAACAAAAGCATTGTGTATATGGATCACTCCGCCCTAAAATATCTCTTTGCTAAAAAAGATTCTAAGGCGAGATTGCTCCGATGGGTTCTCCTCCTTAAAGAGTTCGATTTCAACGTAATTGACACAAAAGGAGCCGAGAACCTCGCGGCCGATCACCTTCCCTTCTCCCGATTAAGAAAAACCTAAGAAAATGAGCTCGACCCAAAGGAAGTAAATGAAAAGTTTTCCTCACGGACACTCCATATGGTGACATTTCGTGGTAACCAAGTACCCCGTAGGTTTGCCGTTTTGCAAAATAATACCACGCGGGAATATTCCATAGTTAGAGGAATTCGTCCCAGTAGAAAAACAAGTTTTTCAAGGATGTTAAACATTACTTTTGGGATCACCCCTTCCTTTTCAAAATATGTGCGGATCAAGTGATCTTGGCGGTGTGTGCACGTCAAAGAAGCTCTCGACATTCCTCGAAGCTTGCCACAATGGAACCCACCGGGGGACAATCATGGTGGTAAATCACACCGTGGGGGTGGTCCAAAAAGGTCCTTTTGTGCCTGTTTTACTTTTGGCCTACTATTTACAAAGATGCACAACGAGTTGGTTAAAAATTGCGACTCGTGCCAACGTCAAGGAAAAATTTCAACGAAATGGAGGAGATTTCCTCAAAATTCCAGTCCAATTTGGGATTTCTTTGACGTTTGGGGCATGATTCATAGGGTCTGTTTCCCGTCTTCACGAGGAAACAAGTATATACTCGTTGCGGTTTGATTATTTGTCAAAATGGTTTGAAGCAAAGCACTCCCCACCAACGACGCCTGAGTAGTTTGCAAATTTCTTAAATCTCTTCTTCGCACCGATTTGGTGTCCCCTACGTGCTACATAAGTGAGTCGCGGAACCCATTTTGCAATGACAGTTTTTCAAAGGTCATGCTTAAATACGGAGTCACTTATCGTCTCTCCACCACGTATCACCCACAAACAAGTGGCAAAGTTGATGAATCGCAATCGTGCTATGAGACGAATTCTTGAAAGGACCGAGACGAGAATCTGCCTGCGAGGTCCGGAACAAACTATATGATGCACTTGGGGCCTTCCGTACAACTTACAAAACACCCATCGGGTGTACTCCTTACAAGCTCGTGTATGGAAAGGCATGTCATCTACCGATTGAGCTCGAGCACAAAGCCTACTGGGCCTTGAAGCATGCTAACTTTGACCTTTCGACCGCGGGTGATCAACGAAAAGTTCAACTCAATGAATTAAACGAACTTCGTGATCAAGCCTATGAAAATTCTTTGATTTACAAGGAGAAAACTAAGAGGATCCATGACGCCAAGATCAAAAACCGCGTTTTCAACGTTGGTGATCAAGTCCTCCTCTTTAATTCTAGATTGAAGATTTTCTCGGGCAAGCTGAAATCCCGTTGGTCCGGACCATTCACCATTACCCAAGTTTTCCCATATGGCACCGTCGAGTTATCCCAAAACTCCGGGCCAAACTTTAAGGTGAACGGTCATCGAATTAAGCACTACTTTGGAGGGGACGTACCAAAATTGGTTGTCCCGGATCTCCAAACCTTCCCCAAGGACAAATGAATTCGGGGATTGGGTCAAGCTTAGTGACCCTAAACAAGCGCTTCGTGGGAGGCACCCCATGCTTATCCGTAGTTATATTATGTAGTAATGAATAAGTGTTTTTGTTGTGAGAAGTTTGCCTCTTTCTTTTCTTGTTTGCTCGTGTTTTTGTGATGTCCCAGGATTTTCTCGGATTTTGAAGCCTCTCGTAGCTCTGCGGTTTTTGTCCATATCGAATCCGCAAGAGCTTCAAATCCTCAAACTTCATTTGGGAAAGTCCAATATCCCTAATCTAATCGACTAACGATATCTTTAAGCATACTTAATAAATGCTTTCGAATTTATCGTAGAAATAGAAGAAATACCCTTCTTAAAACATTGAGGATAATGTTTAGTCTTAGTATGGGGGTCTTCGATTTGATTGTGCATGCAGCCGTTGTTTTCACGTAATCCTGTTTTTACCATTAAATTTTAAAAAATGAAAAAAATTTAAAAAATTAAAAAAATAAAATAAGTGTTTTGTCACAATTTTGACTTTCCTGCATGGTAGAATAATAAATTAACTATTTACTCATCGCGCGTATGAGCTCTATCTTGTCCCTTAACTTCTGCAAGCGTGTCTAAAACTCGCGAAGAACGAAAAATGATAGAGTTAAGTGTGAGTTGGATGCTAAACAAGGATTAGTTGGAAATCTTAAGAGCTCATGTATGTAATTTGTGGCTTTTTCTCCCATAAGCTTCTAACCGGAATTAATAAAGCTGCTATTTTTGGAGATTAAACTTAAATCAATAATTTTTATGTAGTTAATAGCAAAAATTTTAGTCTTAGTTCAAATTTATACTTGAATTTTTCAAAAAGAAGTCTTCTCTAAAAAAATGATGAAAAATGAAAAAAAATATAATAAAAATAAACTGTGGGCTGATAAAAGTTTGCTGCATCTTGCCGGCTCACAACCGATGTTGCAGCCTTCTAAAGAAAGCCCATAGTAAGAATAATAATCTGAGACTGATAAAAGTTTGGTGCATCTTGCCGGCTCACACAACCAGATGTTTCATTCCTTCTAAAAGTCGCAGATTACCTTAATAAGTGAATAATTATATTATATGTGAGTTAATAAATATAGGAGAAAATCTCTTTTTCTTAATATAAATATGCTTTTGGAACTAATACTATTCTAATTTAAGTTTTTCTAAATAAGCTAAGTATATACGGGAAACCTAAGAGTTCCTTTGAAACCAAAGTCCGTTGATGTCCCGATAAACTAGTCTTGTGAGGTGTCAAAAGCCTTAGTCACTTATCCCGCAAGGTTGGGAAATGTGGTCCGAGATTGAAAGTCGCTACATGGGATGATCTAGCCTTCAAACTCATTATTCTCGAGTGGAACGTGAAGCATAGATTTTGTAAAAAGGTTGATCCATAGTTGAAATTCAAAATAGCACATTCACCTAATATATAATAATTGTCGGGAGCGAAAAGTTCACAAGTTGCAAATATGAGTAGTGTTAGCATCTTAACTCATATTTAGCGGTGATTTCGTTTTAATCTTGTTTGGAATACAATTAAAAGTCTAAACGATGAATTTATCCTTTTTATGGAATTTTTTAGATTAAATGCATCTTGTTCTATGATCCCTAAAAGTTATAAAATAACGAAAGTCAAATACGTTCTAAAAAATGATGAGAAAAATGAAAAATACAAAAATATGTGTAGGAATAAGTGTATATTTAAAAAATGGTAAAAACGGAGCTTCTCAAAACTTATGATTCTTTATTTCCCCTTGACGAACACTTAGCTACTTTTCTAGGTTACTAGTCGAGGGGATTGAGATTCTTAGTCTTCTTAAGTGCTTACTTGTAGCATTGCGTGAGGACACGCAATAGTTTAGTATGGGGGATTTTGGTATGTGCTTAATTACACATACCGTTTTCCATTTAAATCGGACTTAAATGACCAAAAACGTATCAAAAATACATTGTATTTGTATGTTTTCACTTATCTTTTGCAGGAAACGGATATCCGAGAAAAGGACGAAAAATCAAGCAAAATCGAGCACGAAATGGAAAAGCGTGGAAAAGTCAAAGTCAAGTCAAAGTCAACCCCAACAAAGTTAAAGGTCAAAGTCAAAGCCGAGATCGAAGAAATGATAAATGGGCCCATCCGTACCCATCTAATGGGCCGGGTTAACCCATTTATACATTATTTGAAGACCATTTCAAATATAAAAGCCCAAGTCCATTTTTACATCAAATGGGTCCAACTTCCTTTGAAATCCAACCGGCCCAAAATAAACAAATATGGGCCAAAACAGTTAAATATATATGGCCCTTAACGACTGTTATATCCATACCTTTTTAACTTAACCCTCGTTAGTCCTTATAGGACTAACTTTGCAACACCAAGATATACCTTGAGGGACTAATGTCGTCAAACCCTCAAACCTGTTACCCCCGCAAGGACCATCAATGTAATACATACATACACGTTGGGGGACCATATTTGCCAAATGTCCAAACTCGTACCTTTCCCCTTATAAAAATTTCCCGCCAAACACAAACCTAACCCACTGTTCCTTGGAAACACCTGCCCTCCTGCCGCCCACCCCCTCCTCGACCAACTGTTCACACATACGACCAAAACCCAACACTAACCAAAAGCCATCCATCCCCACCTCTTGCCACCTTGGCAATCCTAGAAAACTCCATTGGCTAGTAAATAAGACAAAACGATCAAAAGGTTCATGATGATTGTGTATGTCTGTGGTGCACAAAAGGAAAAAAAGAAGGGCAATGACTTTGAGCTATACTCACACCATAAGCACACTAAAACAAATACCACAACTGATCCTCTATCAAAGAAACATAGCCTCAAGCTTAAGTTTTAGTATAAATAGTTGTCACTTGTAGCTTATGAGGGGTCGAATTTTTGATTTTTAAGCAAACTTGTAACCAAAATCTTTGTACCATTTCATTACTATCTTTTTAATACAATTGTCATTTACATATCAGTCATTTACCTTCCTTGTCATTTAAATACTTGTTGTTAGATTATTGTCATTTACATGTTTTCCTTAAAATCTTGTCATTTAAGCTTATTTGTTATTTAAATATTGTTCTTAAGGTTTTATAAAAGTTTTTGAGTCATTAAAAACTAATATAAAAGCCTAGTTTAAATTCTGTCAAAAAATCTAAAAAATAAATAAAAAAAATCAAAAAAATCAAAAATCAAAGGAGCATGGTTTATAAGGGATGGCCATTGGTTTAGAGCTTTTGGGAAGGAAAAAAAAATTTTAATGGATTGTTTTTATAAGACCGTTGAGAGCTTATACTCTTACCAAAAGCTTGGACCCTTTGTAAGTTTCCTTTTTAAAATTTTGCTTATTTTTACTATTCATTTGCTTATTTTGTGCTTACTGTTGCTTATTCCCATATTAAGTTCTTTTTTATTGCTTATTCTAGTCTTTATGTGTGCCTTTGTTGATAAATTGTTTTAAGTTTTTGCTTTTAAACATTCATTAAATGCCATAAACTGCTCATATTTAGTCTTTTGCTTTAATTCAGTGATTATTTGTTAAAAAGAAATTTGTTTGTTTGTGCCAAATTATGCAATTTAACATCTGTTGTTAAGTTTCTTGGCTTAAATCTTTGAAAATCAGTTTAAAATTTGGATTTCAATACTTAAAGAGGTGTTTGGGTCAAGGGTGAAAACGGTTCAATTTGAGTTTAAAACTCAAGTGGGTCATTTAGCCACTTTTGGCCAGCTTTTCTAAGTAGTTGTTAATCAATTTTTCAAAGTTTTTATTTCTAAAAATTAGTTTTCAAGATTTTCTAAAAGGAGGTGTTAAACTGTTGTGTCAAGACCAGTTTGAAAAGCTTATTAAGTTAAGTTTTTTTTAAAACCAACTTTTGTGAGTTAGTTTGGTGTCCTTTTTAGTGTCTTATCTCATTTAGTTAAAGTCCTTTTGGTTTACTTGAGTTTTGATCAAATCTGTCAATTTTTTAAGTTAATTTTTAGTGTCTTAAACTGCCCCATTTTCTATCCCGTTTATTATATATTAAAAATTGTTTTTAGCCTAGTGAAAATTGTGCACAGCTCATCTTTGGGGTTTCTCTATCTGTCTTAACTTCTTTTTTTATTTTGAGCTTATTGTGTAGCTTATTTTTAAGCTTGCTTATGCCCCTTGTCTTTTAAGTGAAAACAAAAAATAATCAATCTTTCTGAACTGCACTTTTCCATGAGCTTTGTAATTGCTTATTTTTGTTTCAAACCCTCTTTCCTTTGCTGTTTTAGAAAGTACTTAAGCCCTTCTTTAAGCCCACATAAGCCTTATTCCCATAAGGATCCATCTTGGTGCTTATTTTTAAGCCCAAAAGTTGACCCTTAGGGTGAGTGACTGCCTATTTTTGCCAGTTTTGCTTATTGCATTTTCTTGCTTATTTACTTATTGTTCTTAGCTTATTTTTGATTGTCTATGCTTATTAGGTTTAGCACATCTTCTGCCTTTGCTTAGTTTGCATTTTGCTTGAGCTTATTTGAGCTTAAAAGCCCTAACAGATTAGCTATTTTTGTCCTTAGTATAAAAAGTCATTTCTGCCACATTGACTTGCTTATTTCACAGCTTATTTTCAGCTTTTGTAAAGAGTTACTTTTTTAAAAGTTTCTTATTCTAAGTTTTTTATAAGTTTTAAAAAAAAGAAAAAAAATTTTACTAAAAAGAAGAGGCCCAGGCTCGAACCCTGGACCTCTTCTTTAACACCCACAACACACCACAAACACACACTAACCAGCGGCTCCAGTAGGACTATCTGGTTAGAGTGTGCACAATTTAAGTTATATAGGCTTTTTAGCCTATTAAGCCCATAAGCTTTTTTTGCTTTTTCCCGGCTTATTAAATTAAGCTGGGTGTCCCATTTTAATTTTCCTAGATAGCCCGTAGCTTAAACTATTTTCCATATTTTTTTAGAATTTTCAAAAATAGTTTAGTATTTTTTTATTTAATTTCTTTAAAATCGTTTTTAACTCATAATAAATAAAATAAAAGTCAAAAAAATATAATTCCTTTTTAGAAAATTTTCTTTTATCGTATAGTTTCTAGGAAAATTAGTTTTGCTTCCGTAGGGTTTAAATTATAAATTTTCATTTTTTAAAGAACGGGATTCGTTCCCGTTCACGTTTTTTGTGTTTTAAAGCTCAAATCAACTCCGTTTTCGTTTTAGTTTTCTCTTAATCTTACTTTTTAGTTTAAATAGAGTCCTATTAAAAGTGAAAAATATCATTTTATGTTAATTTTTTAGTAAATTGAGGTTTTTTAAGTGTCGTTTTAGATTCCGTTTACGTTTTTAGTATAGTTTTGTGTGCCTTTTTCATTTATAGTTTAGATTGCCTTATTTTTCCCGTAGATTTAGAATCCAACCCAAATCTTGTTTCATTCAATCATCAAATGTCAATCCAACTCTCGACTTTCCAATTCACTCCTCGCTGGGGATAAACGATCCGGGAATATCACATACTACTTTCGGTTTCATTGATTTTGTGGATTTTGATCCTTATTATATATTTATATTTACTTATATTTATATATATATAAAGGGTTGAATTTAACTCTAATCATGTATATCTAAAGTCAGTTTTTGTTTGACAACACGTTGAAGAGTTACAATGGTGCTTTTTACCTCATTTAAAAATTTTTGTGCAAAACTTGGTGTAGTATCATCCGAAAACTCTTCATTTGGTGCTTTGTCAATCCTTGCCCCGCAACTCCACCATACCAATCACTATCCCCTCCAACTGACTACCAAACGGCTCCTCCATCAACTCCGAATGTGTCTCCACCACTTTCTCCTATCACATCTCCAGGAATATCCCCAAGAAAACTTTTGACCACTCCAAAGTCATCTCCACCTCCTTTGACCTCACATCTACCGGCACCACCTCAACCATCCAAACACTCCTCACATCTTGCCATAAACTTGGACCTCGTTGAGCTAATTTTCTCAACCCCTCCTACTTCTCCACACGCATTCTTTGACTCTCTCAAAGATCTACCTCCTAGAACCATCAACCCTCCACCACCTAGACCCTCCTTCAAATCTATTAAACGTTTGGCAAATCAACCTCCACCTCTTCCGGCCATGGAACCACCTCTTCCACCATTGCCACCACAACTTCCACCTTTACCACCACAACTTCCACCTCTAGGGACTAACAACCCCTTTCCTATGCTCACTCTTAAAATGTTTTATGACCATTGTCAATGCACTTAAGTCATTGTCAACAACCTTCGTGATGAAATGAGGTTTATCCTCAATCACATTCTAGATCGCCTCAATGTCCTTGCTCATAACTACAAGACCAAGTATGTTAGGAATCAAATAATAATGTAGCTATAATTAATATCTCTCTTGTTCTTAATTTTGGCTCCTCTATGTTATGATCTATATGTTCAATAATTAGAATTCAATGATGAATGCTTCATGAAAATGATTGTGGTGTGTGATTATTTTGCTGCATAAATCTCTTTACTCCTAGTCAAATCTAACCATGTTTTTAGAAAAGTCAACCTTTTTGACTTTGTATATAGTAGCCGGTTTCATCGGCCATAAAATCAGGTTCCCTCGTAGGAACAGAACCGTCCATGTCGTTTCTACAGAAGCTACATCATGTTTTTTTGGCTCTAACATTTGTTTTGTATGTACTTTTAAAGCAAGGAGGAGCTCATACCATCCAAATTAACACATTTGTTTTGTAGCATCTCATGACTTACTCCTTTAAAAAGGGGTGCTTCCATTAAGAGGGGGCATTGCATATCGGCTAAAACCGAGTCAACTCGATCTTGCATTTGATACACTTACATCTACTGTCATATGTTTATATCTAACTTTTACCTCTCTTCCTCTTCTAACTAACTTTACATCTCTAATCTTTTTGTTTCGACAAAGAGGGGGAGAAAGGGAGTAAAATGGAACTTAACCTAATCATTTACAAATAAAATTCTTAAGTCCTAGTTACATTTAGCTAGTTTACTTCCAATCAAGCTTATGTTTTGTTATCAACAAAAAGGGGGAGATTGTTAATACAAATAAACCGGTAAAAATGTTTATTTCTATTTTACGATCTTGCTATGTTTTGTTGATAACAACTCATAAAATCACATTAAGTAAACTACCTAAATCACACACATTTCATACCAAAACAATTTTATAAAATGCATACTTTCCATTTTTAGTAACATAGAATTATATTCTACATAAACTTGTAAATGAACCTTCAAGTATTTACATCATTGATGACATAATCACCCTACCATCTCTTAGGGTAATCTACCAAGATTACATATAATCTTTCAAGATTTGGCAATCCAAAATTTGGATTTTATGTTAGGAAGCCGGTTCCATTGGCTAACACAGCCTGTTCTATCCAAGCCAGAGAACCAAGGTATAGTACTTGCCGGTTTGCTTGTGTTATAATGGTTGGTTCCATTCTACAATGGAACCGGTAGATCCGGGCAACAGTGCAGTTTAGGCCTATAAATACTAAACCAATTCTCATGTTTTTCTCACCCATTCCTCATATACTAATCTCTCTAATCTACTAATCATTCTCTCCTCTAAAGTTCTTGTTTAGTTTCTTTTAGCATTTGTAGGTAATTCTCTTCAAGGAAGAAATTGCCAAACACCCCTTTGAGACAATCAAGTTCCAAGTATCTTGTTTCGCTTCTCCATTGCATTATCAAGATCACATTTCTGATGCTTGTACATCATATAGTAGTTGTAGTTGTATTCATCATCTTTGTAAACCAAGTGTAGTGATATTGGTGTGAGTCTACCTTGTGAAGAATCCGGTATGTAGCTTTATACCGTTAAAAGGTTTAAGCAACGTTGTGAGGCTTCTCCGTCGATTAAAAAGTGAAGTAGGACAAGGAAGGTGTCCTTGTAGCCGAACCATTATAGACGCTTGTGTTTTGGTTCTATCTCTCTAACTCTTTACTTACTTGCATTTCATATATAATTAGATTACTAACCAAACATCAATATTGTCAAACTTTACATAAGATTTTAACAAAGTAAAATTCTCAAACAGTAAACAACCCCCCCCTTTAGTTTTCCACAAAGTCAACTAGAAAAATAAACCCATGGATCTCCACACGAACTTCTTTCACCATCTTCCTTCCATAATCCCCATAGTCGATCCTAACAAAACCTAACTTATCTAACATTTCTTCCGTCATATAGTTGTGAGAATCCGCCATGTCCAACTCTACGTCCCAAGCTCCTTGGCCATCCATACTATAAGGCGTGGAGAAACTCATAAATGGCTTACTATAGGCCTGATGAGGTGCCTTAGTAAAAACAACTACTCTATGCTTCTCCGACTCAACCATAACGCTTTTATGTTCCAATCCTTCAAACATTTCCAACTCCTTTTCACTCTTTTCAACCTTACCCTTCCTAGCTTCTAATGAGTCTCCGTCATCCAGGTAAGCCTCAAGGTTATTCAAGTACTCAGAAACCTTACTCAAAGTGTCCATCCCTTAAGCAAAATTAAACTATAAAACAAACATAGAATCACAAACCAAATTATTAGCTTTCAGGTTAGTTATAATCAATAAACCACATAGATTCAATAAAACTAAGATAAATAAGCATTTAGACATTTCCAGAACTGAACCATAGCTTGCAACGAACTAAAAATACAAAACCGAAAATTTCTTCCTTCCAATAGAAACAAGCCGGCCGACACGGCGTCTAGCCGCCCGGCTGGTTGCTCGTCGCACCCAGTTGGGGTTTCAGCCGGTCCAGCTGCTGGCTTAGCCACGCGGCTAGATCGTCTTGACACAAATAAAACATTTTTTAAAACTTTTATTTTTATTTTTTTCTATTATAAAGAATTGTAATACGATTTTCTATTTTCTAAAAAAACAATTTCAATATTGTAAGAAAACTATTATAGATTTTAATCCAATACTTTTTATTAAAAACCAAACAAGACTAAGAATGAAACAAGCACAAATAAAAACATTTTAACACATTCTAATCAAAAGCATAAGATATTTCACTGATTTATGCTAACAAAAGGCAAACACATCACAAAACAACCATACGAAAACTAGCAATACGAGCACGAATTTTAAAACTAACAAATTAAAATGCACGACATTTCTAACATTCAAAACATTCCTAAACATTCATAAGAACACATTTGCAAATAATTAAACAAGCACTTAATCCATAAAAATCAAAAAAAAAATTACTTCGAGAGCACCAGCCGCCAGGCACACGCATCTAGCCGGCCAGTTGGCTGGTGGCGATGCGCTTTTCAAGTGGAGCCGGCTGGCACGGAATTCAGCCGCCCAGCTGGTGCTACCTGCAACTGCACATTCATTTTAAAACTATGAATTTTTAACAAAAACATTTCTGCTACCCATTTGTACTGATTAAAACATGAAAAGAACACAAGTCCCTGGCAGCGGTGCTAAAAACTTAATGCTTGGTAGCGGGTGCAAGTTTTACACTTATATTCACGACTTATAATTTTACCAAAAATGCATACGAGCAAGTATACTCTTTCATTCATAGTAAAGTTATGTAAGTCGAGTTCGTTCTACGGGACTTGGTGATAATCATTACATAGCAACGAAATAAGCAAATAGGTTGTCACGATCCCTATTACTTCTAAATTTGAAAAACACTTTAAACTAAATTCATTCATTATAAAAATAATACTTGTGCTAAAAATCCATTTCATTGACATGAGAGTTTGATTTGTTTGGTTAAACATGATTGTATGACTCACAAAGCTTTTTAATATGGTTTTGATCCATGGTGTATTTCTCAAAAAACCACATGTATCATAGGTTTATGGTGAACCCTCTCGACCTATGAACACCATCATTACTAAGCCATTTTTAATTCCATTTGCTAGAAAACAATGCATATGTCAAGTTGTTTAAACGAGTCTGATGACATCAAATAACGTCTATTTTATAGCATCATTTATCCCATTTAATTAACCCATTTTATATAATTATTGCTAAGAATTGTTACTTAATCGTTTATATTTGAGAATTGCAGTAATTACGGAGTACTTGGTGAATATTAGCAAAAGGCGCGCATTCTAGAGCTTAAACGAAGATATTTTAAAGATTACTATTCTGACAACCAATACGCCGTATCCATCAAGGAAGATACGGCGTATCCGTGCCTGCACTCACCAAATACCACAAAGGAAACAAGCTCAATACGCCATATCCAAAGAAGACCAATACGCCATATTTAAGATATAGTATATGAATATTCTGGAAGATATCAAACGTGGTCCCTACTCCAAGAAACTCCAATACGCCGTATCTAATCCCTTGGATACGCCGTATCGAACCGACTTCCAGACAGTATAAATAGAAAACTCAAAAATGAGTTTTAAGTGTGCTAAATCATATTCTTGATATCTAAACCACAAAAGTCGATTTTCAGAAGAGAAAAGTAGCAAAATAGGTCTTGTAACGCATTCTAATCCATAGAAAACAACGTGTAATTTCTATTACTTTTGTAATCATTTAGTTTTTGGTATCATTCGTTAACTCGGTTAGTTTACCTTGGCTAAAACAATTACTCTTGTATTAGTTATGATGTTTGAAGGCTAATACCTTCGGGTATTAGCCATTATTATGAAAATCTGAATGTTTGGTTTTGTTTATATCTCGATTGCTTAATTTATCGTTGAACGCTTGTTAATGTTTATCAATTTATACTTGTTTACGTACTTTTGTATGCGACCTATCATTCAACTGGATCTAGTGATACGGACCAAGTAATCTAGATGTCGGGATAGCTCTCCATATAGTGATTTATACATCTAAAACCATAAGATCACAAATATTGTCCTTCTAAAATCGTGCTAAGGATACGCTTCTGGCTTAACTAGTTAACGGAAATTGCCTTTGTTTTATTGAACATGTTGACTAGTAGGTGAATCTAGATAATTCAACAAATAATGTTCTGATTCCATTGGATAGTTTGACAAGTGGACTACAAGTGTATAAATTATCATTAAGCAGTAAGTGGGTAAAGTCTCTATGAGCTAGGGTTTAACAAGATCATCATTGCTTTAATCCCTAAGATAGATTATAATCAGCAAATAAGGATGCTTTATGTAGTTGCTTTAATTGTGACAAAATTAATGTGTCTAGGTCTTAGGATGAAGTCCCACCTAAGTCTAATAATGATATGCCTCTTCGAGATAAGTAATAATTGCACTGAATAAACAAACCAACTTCTAATCGGACTAATGATGGCTAATACAGTTTTCTATCATAAGGCTCGGCTGCTCTTTTATCTTCTGTTAATTTGCTTGCGTGGTTAAAGTGTCTTGAATTGATTGTAGTTACCAACCAAACCCGTGCCAGTCTCTCAGACTGAAACCCCCTTTTACCTGTTAGAATTAGGATTAAAACTAACATAGGATTAGCATAGGTTTTTGACTTAGATTAGAATTAACTTAGATTAGATAACCAAAATATAAATAAATTAAGAGATTTAACCTCGCTTCAAGTGTTCGACACCTTACTTACCACAAAACTCCATCTCACCGGGTACACTGCCCGTTAAAGTATTGTTTTTGGTTAAGTCGGCAAAATATAAATTTAAAACTTGAACTATCATAAATAAACACCACACAATGACACATCAAGTTTTTGGCCCCACTGCCGGGGAGTAAAAATTAATCTTGATTTTTATTTTATGTTTTGGTTTTTTAACATTAGATTAGATCTAACCCTTAGGATTAGTGTAGTTTAGGGTAGTTTATATTTCTGCTTGTTTGCTTACTCTGTTTGTGTTATACGGCGCATTCAGTTCGCTAAATACGACGTATTGGTTATTTAACAAGTTTTTCTAGCAAGATTGTTACAGGATGGCGATCCAAACCTTACTATAGAAGAATACATCAGGATCGAGGAAGAAAAAGCTCAAAAACGTAGGAAAGTGTTTAACTGGGAAACTGCTAAGTATGGTAAGATCTGGTATAATGAAGACGTTCACGACCTTGGATCTGTTGAAACTGAATTCCCAGCTATAGTCTTTAACGACACGTTAACATCTGAAGCAACACTCTCGTGTGAGCCTACGGTAAGTTCTCTTAACGACAATGAAATTTACTTTAGAATATCGCTTGACAAATCCGACGATGAAGATTACACGGTAATTTATGACAAAAATTCATTTTCTTATAAAATAATTTATGTCAATAATTTGAAAATGGATTCGGAAAATAATAATGATAAAGTCCATATGGATTCGGAGAATGAATTTCCAGCCATTGTTTACAATGATGCTCTAACGTCAAAATCAGATTTTTTAACTGAACCGATTTTAAACCCTCAACATATCGATGAATTTAATTTGAAAGATGAAACATCATTGTCCGAATGTGATGAAGAGGAACAAAACATTTTAAACTTTAATGATCTATTTCCTTTTAACGTAATTTATCTGTTGATCCCACTTGAATAGATCTTGAATTCCTTAGCTCGTGTAAGGTTTAGTTATGCAAGATAAATCCTACACAACTATGGTAGAAAATTTGTAAAATATATCAAAGATTATGCGGAATCTAATCTTTGATCAATAAGAAGAATATGCAATAGAACAGTAATTCTAATGAACACACAGATTAACAAACAAAGCTTCAATATATTAATATGAATACTCTAACTAGTATTAGGGTTACAAAACCTTGAAGCTATGAATTCTAGATGATAATGTATATTAACTGACTGACCTCGAACTCTATGCCCTAGGACCTCCTTTTATACACCAAGGAGTCCTAGTCAATTTACAATATATTCCTAAAACTTAGAATATTCTCAAAGATCTATTCTATAAATAACAATCCTTATCTCATAAGTAATCTTGATCTTCAAACAATCTTTATCTTTTAGTAGTTGTAATCTTTCAGCAATTGTAATCTTTCAACAGTTGTAACTTTGTACCAGCAGCATTAACTTTGAACAAGCAGTAGTAACTTATACACCAGCAGCATTAACTGTGAACAAGTAGTAGTAACTACTTAGATTATTTTCTTCAATCTTCACTAGTAGTACTAACTTTACTCTAGCAGTACTAGCATATACTAGCAGTAGTAACTAGCAGTACTAATATACACTAGTAGTACTAAGTTACACTAGCAGTAGTAATATACTCTAGCAGTACTAACTACTTAGCATATTTTTCATTAAGATTACTGAACAGCACTAAGTTTTGCTTAGCAGTAGCAACACAAACCTTAGCAGCAGTAACTTCAAGAAGGCTTTTAATCCCAACAATCCTCCCCTAAACTTGATATTCTTCTTTAAAATCTCAAGTTTCTTCATTGAAAGCTTCATTAATCACTAGGAGGATCCTTCCAAACACTTTATTGAGGTACATAGCCTTCCATAAGCTGTTTCTTGACCAATATAAGAAGCTCAATGCATATCACACTCGATAATCTAACTGAAGCTTCAACATCATTGAACATCTATATTAGTGTGTGATTTAGTAAGTGGATACTCTTCTCAACCAACAGTTAAGAAAAGTATGTTCTGTCATTGTTACACAATGAACCTAACAAGAAACATAAAGCTTCCAGGGTTAGTGCTTTAAACTAATCCTTGTTGATTTTCCATACATTATTTCAACCATAATGTTCAAACTTGAACTCAAAATTAACAGAAGGTAAGAAATTATCCAAGCAATTCACAGCTCTGTCTTCTTAACTCTAGCCTTAAACTATGCTCCAAAAAACTTCTAAGTCTTCTCTGTCAAAGTTAGTATAGCATCCTTTCCAAAAGTTAAATACATCTTAAGAATACTTCTGCTTTGATAATTTGAAAATAGCTTTTCTTTCCTTCTTTGTAGATCTTGTAGTCAACAATGCTTGGAGATTTGGTAGATAAAGGTGTAGCATCAATAGTTACATCATCTCCATCATCTGGAATTATTTCTAAATATTGTTTAAGCTCTTTAGACTCTTTGTCTTCTTCCACTTTTTGCTTTTTAAAGCTTTCTTGTTTCCATCTCTTCTCCTGCCACTCTTTGAATTGCTTTCATTGTGCTATACTCTGCTGTTCAGCTTTTCTTGGAAACTCTCTTCCATCACCTCTGCTTTCTTGGAAACTCTCTTCTACCAACTCATTATTTAGTCCGACAAGGGTTCACCCTCTTGAAAGCTTTGTCAAACATTCTGAAATATTGGTAAAGGACTTGTTCTTACACAAGCTTTTAGGCATCCATCCACCTAGTGTTTTTTATATAAGTAACACATGAAACTCCTTTTTGAGATTTGTTGGTGGTACATTTCTTTTCTCTCTGCTCTCTTAGCTGGAGCAAAATATTTATCTTTCTTTGCTTCTAAGAATTTTACAAACAATTCTTAGCCTTTTTAGCATCATCAATACTTCTTGCTCTTGAGCATGCAGTCCTTTGAGCCCAATTGCTAATTCAGCATCAATCTTAGCTTGAATATCATTCCATTCTTCAGTCAAAGCAACATTTTCTCTTCTTTTTTCCCTTGCAAGTCTCTCCTCTTCATCAAATTCAGCTTGTAATCTTTTAGCTTCTTGTTCATCAAAACTGACTTGATCTTTTTTTTCATCTTCAAAGGTTCTTCTACCATGATTCCTTTACCCTTGTCTTGAACCTTGATCTGTAATGGTTGTTGAGAAGAAACTGTTGGTGCAGTTGCTTCCTCCTCTTTATGAATAACAAACCCTTTAGCCTTGGGTCTTGTGCTAGCAGCTGTAACTATTGTAGCAGCAGTTGTTATTGTAATTGTACCTTGTTCTTGTATCACAACCTTGTCAGCCTTGGGTTTTGCACTTTTCAAAGTTGCAAGTGCTTGAGCTAAAGTAACTTCATCAACACTTCAGTTCACATCTTTAGAAGCAACTTCAGTTTCAACAACCACCTCATGATCAACTTCAGTTTCAATAACCACCTCATCACCTTCAAGATCATTTACCCCAAACATATCTTCATCTTTGTGAACATTGACTAGGTAAATGTCTCCATTAGCATCAATATCATCAATCCTCCCCTGTTTGGATGCATCCTCTTCACCCAAACCTTCATCTTTAGAGGATTACACTCTTCTAGATAAACCAACCTTGTATAATCTTCTAAGCCCTTGAGTTCTTGACCCTCCTTTCTTCTCTAGTCTCTTGACCCTCCTTTTCAAACTTGTAATCTCCTGAGCTTAAGAGGTCTTAGTTTTCTCCAGATTAATAACTCTATTTTGTAAGTTAGTACATAATTCCATCAATTCCTTTAGTTTCAAACTATCCTCATCACTTTAAGGTGTGTTAACTCCTGCGAGCAGTGAATCATTGGAAAGTTTAGATACATTCTCAGACCTAGTCTGAGCAATTATATCCCCTATGGTTTCTTGGCGCCTGGGACCACCACTTGAACTAGTTCCTGGGGAACTTGGTTCATTAGGTGTTGCCTTGGATCGGGTCTTATTGATGTTACCCCTATCCTGCTTTGTATCTAAGCTAGTAGCAGTAGTGGAAGCCCTTTCCAAACTATCATCCATCTCCTCATTGACAGTCTCATCTGCTACATTGGTTGTAGGACCACTAGGCTGAGGTACCTCAGTGTCCTTTCTCTTTGGCTTCCTAGGTTTTTGAGTCTTTTGAGGTTGAGATGTTGATGGTTGAATAATGGGGGGTGTGTGATGGGGATCAGTTGGCATTGCTGAACCTTCACCCATTTCTTCTTGAGCTTGTACCATCATTGTTGGAAATAAGGGTGTTTCCCTTCTAGAAAAACCTTTTCCTACCCTTTTCATGTTTCCAAATATCATCTTAGTGTGAGAGGGTGCAACATGAATCCTCTTGTGATTTGACATCCCTTCCAGTTGCTTATCCAAAAAGACTTGTACAAATCTTGGATACATTAAGAATTTACCAGACACGCTCTCCAAGTTCTTCACCATACTTTCAAATATGTACTTTGAAAAGTTAAACTTCTGGTTTATAGCTAAACAGATGATTGCAGAAGCCATAATGCTAATAAATTCATTCCATGCAGTAGTCTTAGAACTTAGACATTGTAAAATCATATGAATAAGGAATTTCCATTGTGGGGGAAAAGAATGCCTTCTGTGAAAGTTTCTCATACCCTATTAGTGTAAGCTGTTCAAAGATGGTAGCATTGGGTAGACAATCAAAACCTTCAGCATCTTTCGGATGAAGTTCTCTTCTTATAGTGGATTCGGTTATGATCACTTTCTTTCCATCCACTAGGGCTTGTAACTGTACTTTCCCATTAACAGTTTTCGCCTTAACAGTAGCCCAGAATTGTTCAATACACGACCTTATTGCCAGCCACACAGGCTTTATGTGTTATTCACCTCTATTCAGTTTTTCGACTTGACTGTAAAACAGAATTACTCAAGAATGACACATTCGTTGGTAGCTAGATGCAACACACACACACGAGAGCTATCTTCACAACGTGAATCAAAATTTCTGGTAAACCAACACCATTATATAGGTGGAGGGTGGTGGTGATATGCGTGTTATGAAAAATGCGCAGCTACTCTCTCTACTACATCTCTCTATTAATGCACCACTCTCTCGCATTCGTTACTAGCACATACGCGTCTAAAAAACTGGTGAGAGAGAGAGTTAGGTTTTATTTAATTAATTTTAGTTGTAATTATATCAGTGTTTCCATCATATCTAAATATTCTCCATCATTCAATTTCTCATCAAACCAGGATTACCTTCAATTGCAGCCTCGTTGGGACATACGACCCGGGAATATCTCTTCCGGAATCTTTTTATCATTGATTCTATCTTGTGTATTTTATCCTTTTGTGGAATTTGACCTTTTGCCTTGGTCAAGGGCATTCGGTTAGGATCTGTATTAGGGTTGCTATATAAGTGTATGCTATTTGACGAATCATTACCATCTTTTTTTCTCTACATATCTCCCAATATCATTCATAAAGCAACCCCTTACTGATCTTTTCATTTCTTTCCCTGATCTGCAGGTTTGACTGAGCCAATAGACATGTAAGTGAATCACTCTTCTTTATCCATCACCTCACTCTTCTTTATCTCTCTCCATCTCATTGCGGAACTTATTAAAAAAATACAGATATAGCGAATGGATTGATGAATGTGAACGTGTTAACACCGTTGATGATGATGGGGAAATAGAGGGTAAGTCCGGTGAACTACTGAGTTCCCAATCGAACCAAAGATTTAAAACTTGCCTTCTGTGTCACTTACGATATACGGCTCACCTCATTCTGATTGACAAACTATAAAGTGGGTATAAGGAGGGTTGTTCCTAGGAACTACGACCCGAAAGGAGAAATAAGCTTCGCGCTATTCCTACTCCTCCGCTCACCTGTGCGTTTTTATACTGGATGTTACGTGAAGTAAGATCGATTTATTTTTGGCTTAAGTTTGTCTATCTCTTGTCCGTTTAAAATAGATTGTGAATATATTTTAAATCCAAAAAACCAAAAAATTAGTGTAACTTCTTTTGTTTTTTATTTCTTTTTGTCATGCGCAAATTCTTTGATCTCAGTCCCGTGAGCAGCCAGCCTCAGTCCACCAGAAAGATCCGCCAGTTTGTACATGAACCTCTTCGCATTAGAATACCCACATTTCGGAAAGAACCTCCGTAGAGCAATGGCAGATACTCGAAACTATGGCTCATATTGCTCCAAGCACCCACCCGGAGGTACGAGAGCTAATACCTTATTCCTGAAATTGTGGCAAACAATTTCGAGCTGAGGCACGGGTTAATCAATCTTGTCCAGAACAAACAGTTCTTCGGTCATGACAAAGAAGACCCGCATGCTCATATCCGTTACTTCAACAAGATCACCTCCACAATGAGGGTCCCCAATGTTCCAATCGCTACGATTAAGCTTATGCTTTTTCCATTCTCTATCGAGGGAGCAGCCCGAATATGGCTAGAAAAAGAACCCCCTCGATCCATTCAAACTTGGGACGATCTTGTATCCAAATTCATCAACCAGTTCTTCCCTCCCTCTAAGACTACGAATCTTCGCAATGAGATCACCAGATTTCAGCAAAGGTTTGACGAATCGTTTTATGAGGCTTGGGATCGTTTCAATGATCTTCTTAGAGCATGTCCACACCATGGATTCTCAGAATTGCATCAACTTGATACATTCTACAATGCCCTGAACGTTAATGATCAAGATTCATTGAACTCCGCAGCAGGTGGAAACTTTTTGGACAAAATGCCTCGCGAATGTTTAAAAATCATCGAGAGCAAGTCCAAGGTTCGTCAAACACGAGCTAAGGCAGTTGTTGCCAAGGTAAGTACGAACTCTTCCACCCAAGCTGTTTCATCTGATGTTGCTGAACTAAAGGATATTGTCCGAGCATTGCTCTTAGACAAGAAGAACCAAGCTTCTGCTCCAGCTCCAGCTCCTGCACCTGTCAAAGCAGTTGAGCTAAGTTGTGTTACTTGCGGTGGTGCCCATTCTCACCAAAACTGTCCAGCCACTCATGGCAACGTTTATCGGGACAACATTTCTGAGTATGTGTCACAAGCCGCTGCAGCTAATTTACAACCAAGTAGCTCCCAATTTCCGACCTCAAATGGTTGCAATCATATTAGACTCCAGGTTTTCCACCCGTTCTGAACTCTCAAGCTAATAATGCTAACAATTTCAAGCGGGGGAATAACTTTAACAAAACTCGGGAGAGCATTTCAACCATATACAGAGGTGGAAATTTTAACCAGTCCAATTTCTAGGTAAAATCAATCGTTCATAGACCCCAGGTTAATCAGTCTCCACTTATCAAGCCCCCGTTCCTCAGACACACAGTGTCACCAAGAACAGATTTTGACTAAATACGTCAAGGCATAATGATGTTATCATGAGATAACATGCAAATTAACCTCCAAAAATACAGGGTCAGAGCATGCACCAATCGAAACAAACAAATTGAATAATCAAATGGCAAAAATCTGACTGATATGTTGGCTAAGTTTGTATCATGCCAAATACGCTTTCTACTTCAGGGTCAGGGACAATCCCTGGTCACCAGTTACTAACCCTAGAGAAGACTATAAAGGTATCACTACCCGAAGCGGTGTTGCATTTCAAGGACCTCCAATTCCTATTCTTCAGTAGTTGAAGCCAATACCCGAGGTGACATAGGACCAAGTGCACCATTCTTGCTCACAAAGTACCGCACCCGTCAACCTCCGGTAGGTCTGAACCTATCACAACCTCAGTTTTTGAGCCCCTTGTTTGTCCTGTTGTTGCTCCCGTGCCAACACTAAACCTTCCAGTTCGCTTCCATTTCCTTCAGAGTCGTGGATTTAATGAAAAGTGCCGTGACTCATTTGTATGTTAAGTAGAAAAAACATGATGAAATCTTGTCCAAATTAGACTCAATGCATATCATTATGCCAAGCATCTAATTCACCTTGAGAAAATCTGCTTAAAAGTGTAACATTAGTTGGTGAGTTCATGGTTTTGTAAGTATAAATGTTGAACCAAAGTTCCGTAAAGTAGGTATGACCGTTTAAATCCTTAAATGTTCTTCCAAAATGTATGTATTATTTTTAGAAATCAAAAATTGTAAAGCATGCATGACCATTTAAATCCCCAAATAGTCACCAAAACGTATGTATAGTTGAACCACTTTTGTTCAAAGTATGTATTGCCACTATATTCAAAAATGCGCAAGTATTCATGTATATGTATTGTTGGCCCTGTAGACCCAACCAATCGTAATCCGACATGTTATAACGATCGTTACCTAGTGATAGCTAATCACCCGAACGGAGATTGTCAATCCCGAATAGATCTATTTTATAACATTCGCGCTCACCCTCCAAGTGATTTACAGTTCATGAAGCTGTGACGTAGACTTATATATACCCATTACAGGTGTCCCCTCCAAGAACACCCGGGCATTTATTTAATGAATATCTACTCCCTTTACCGGTGTTCCCTCCAAGAACACCCGGGCGGTAACGTAAAAAAATGTACTCCCGTTACCGGTGTCCCCTCCAAGAACACCCGGGCAGTAATATAAAAATATGTACTCCCGTTACCGGTGTCCCCTCCAAGAACACCCGGGCAGTAACTTGTTATCAATTCAATCCGCTTAAGCTAATCCGTAATCATTTCAAAAGTAAAGTATGTATTTGTGACCAAAAATGAAGTCAAATAATGTATCCCATAGCGAACTATGTAAATGAGTATGCAACCAATTTGTAATCAACCATGTAAACGCATTTGCAAACAAGCATGTTCTCACCCCAAAAATATATGTAAAACAAGTAAAACATGGGGCTATAAACTCACCTTGATGATGTAGAACGATTGACAGATGGGCATCTAATATGCACAACACAAACGGAAGACGAAGCGGCTCGATCAAGAAGTTGCAACTAATCTTAACGGCTAAGTCCCACTAGCCTAGGATAATGTATTTGGATTTCCCAATGAATGGTTACATCAACGCGACACGTTGATAAAGATTTAGATTTCCAAGTTGTAATAGTTTGGTGGTTGGTTAAATAAATAAATTGAAAAGTGAACGAAAATATGTAATATATTCTGTATATATTACATATGAAAAATAAACCCTCATATGACTCATACCGTGAATTATGTAACAAAGACAAACAATCCAAAGATTAAGGTGACGTATGTAATGCTTTGCAAGTATTATATAATAAGTGTGAGTAAATAATTAAACTAAATATTTCGACACCAATTTAATTAATAAAAAGTCTTTGTATAAAAGTAGACACATGTCTCAAAGTTATGAATTAAACAACCGATGTTTGTAAAGTTTTTACAAAAGTTATGATTTTACTTTCTAGTCAGGAATTTATAAAATAATATTTTATAAATAAATCTTTCGTCTTATCGACGGATCGTGGCTAAAATCGTTACCTCATTTGTAAAAGTATAATTCTCGTTCGTTTGTCGGGTTATTGCATAATAACGAATTAAAAATCTTAAAACTATATAACTTCGTCTTTTATCGGTTTTTCTAAGATAATAGAAGTTTAGTAAAACATTACTAAATATAGAAATTTATATAAATTTCGTCATGACTTTCCCGTTTATATAACATTTTCCATATTTATAAAATCTAATGTTTTTCCACTTTTCAACAAACCGTGTTGCAATATCCTCGTGTTTTCAGTATATATAAATATATTTTTATATATACATATCTAAACTAAACAAAATAATTATTATTACATTTATTTAACCATTAACCACCATTTAGTCCGGTTCTTATAATATAAACTTTTTATGTTATATTTATTAGCCGATTTGTATAATCCCAAACACACCCTTATTAGTAAACTGTTAAACCAAACACTTCCTTATTCGATTTCTGCTGTCCCAAACGCACCCTTACAGCTTTGCTGTTAAACCAAACACAGCCTTATTGGTTTCCTGCTCAACCAAACACCCCTTTTGGGTGTTTCCTGCCAACCCAAACACCTCTTTATCGGTTTCTCTTAACCCAAACGCACCCGCTGTGGTGTTATAACAAAACCAAACACATCCTGTTTGGTGATTACCACAGCCAAACGCTGCCATTTATAAAACCAACCGCACCCTACGGCTGATGCAAACCACAACACCAACGCACCCTTGCGGTGCGAAACCAAACGGACCCGCTGCGGTGCAAACCGAACGCACCCCTTGGTGGTGGTGTTTTACCACCGAAACAAAACACCCTTGTGGTGTTTTCATCAAGTCAAACGCACCCTTTTTGGTGCGGCACAGATAACCACACGCACCCTATGGTGGTGGTTTCGGTGTGATGGTGGTGTAGGGACGAAGGTGGAGCGGCGGTTGAGTGGTGGTGATGGCGTGGAGGCGTGTGGAGGCGAGTGGCATAGTGGATTGGATAGATCGGGTGATGAGAAACAATTTTGGTTTCAGCCGAAAAACTCGCCGGAAAAGTTTTCCGGTGCCGGCGGCGGCGTGGTGGCCGAAAATGGGGAGGGGGGAGAGCCCTGTATATGTGTGTGTATATATGAGAATGAAAAATGAAGAAAAAGATATAGAACTTTATATATATATTAAAAGTTTTAAGGTAAAGTGGCAAGAGCCTAATAGTTGAGGGATAATTGTGTAATTTTTTAATATAGTTTTGATAACTATCGGTTCGGGTCTCGTTTGGGCCACTTAACGGATGATTCAAAATACGAAACTTGCGCCATTACTTTTCAAATTATTTTTCTGATAAAAATGAGTATTCACTCGACTAATTTTCATAAACGTTTTTATCAATTTATTTAAAACGTTTATTATTTATTTGTGTATTACTGATAAACTTTGTCCGCAAAATGATCTTTTACTTGAATATTTGATAAAATTTCAGTTCATAAAATATTTTTATAACATTTATGATACAATTGTGATTTATTTGGTAACCCGGTTATGTCTCGTCCGATAGTAAAAATAAAAATATATTTTTAACCCGAATATTTGCGTTATCAACAAACGTTTTCGAATAAAATGATGACTAAATTATTAAATATTTTTATTTAATAAAAAGTGTTAATTAAATATAATTTAGTTATTTTCTTGTTTCTAAATCTTGCGAGGGCATTTCAGTCACTTTCTGACTGTTTTCAGGTCTCGGTCAAAACTAAAAAGTTGTTAGGAATGTCGTTTTACATCAACTTGCTTTAGAGTCTGGGTCATGAAAACATGATTTAGTGGTTCGTTTTTGATACGTCGGCTTAGAAATAACATATATCTCTTTTAAATATGTTTAGAAAAATTACTGGTTACGCGGTAATCGCTTTTATGTGACGATAAAAGACCAAAAGTCAAAAAGTCAAATCGGACCTGAAAAGTCAAAGGTTAAAATAGTCCTTTAAAATTTTGAAAATTCCCGGATGTTACAGTTCCTACCCCTTAAAGAAATCTCGTCCCGAGATTAAATTTGTGTTAACCGTTGTGTAAGCAAAAGAAAAGATAAAAGATTTTAATAAACTTTTCTAACAAAACGCTGATAACTTTATTCCAGCAAAAATTAGGTGGTTCGAACTTTCTCAATCGTTACCAGAAATTTTGGCTATTTGACCGATATTTCAAATCCTCATAATGGTAATCTCAAAAATCATTATAAGTCATATGAACTCAAGCTGTTATATCTCTCTCCTGTGTAGATAGATCCCACATGAAAATCCCACTGTATTGTATATTGTGATTTAAAATTCTCAGAATGCCACTCAAGAGAACCGTCGCAACCACCACGCCTATGATCGGTGCTCAAAATAGGTATTACATGAACATATCGCTACAAGTTCCATGATTGATATAAACGCGCTATAAATGTTTAAGGGCAGAGTCTCGTTTCCGATATCTGTGGTGTTCGATGATTCACATCAACGTGGCTTATGGATGTAAGTACCCAACTTACTTGGCAGTACTAGGATGTATCGCGACCTAAGTCTTCCCACTAGTGGTCCGAAATGAATAGTTCGACTAGATGTTTCGTCGATAGATGTTTATCTGATTTAAGGGGGGTTGCATTACCTATTGGATGAAGTTGTACCAGCTGGGACCGCTCCAGGACCCAACAGCAGCGACCATAATGTCAATAACTATAACAAATGGTGATGGGATGTAGAGAGTGATGACATTTTGAGAAACAGTATCCCCAGAATAAAGTTCAACAAATGAGAGGAGCTCGCGGGAGAGCTTATGCGATGGACGGCGGAATATGGTACTCAGACGTTAGTTCGAGGATGAATCAACTCCATTAGTTCAAGTGTGTAACAAGTCTGTTAGTTCCACGAACAGCTCGTGATCGCGAGGATTAGCAACAGCAAAAGTAATAACTTAAGAATGAGATAAGATAGTTCCAAGCGAGGCCTTAATATTTCTGCGGAGTGGCATGACACTATTGTGCTTCTAAACCTTTTTAACGGATTCCGGTGATTATCGGGTTCGAGTTCATACTCGTGTCATATTGGATACCATTAAGCCCACTCATTTATAATTCATTACTTACATAAAGGAGCGTCCTAATTTATGTAAGTAAGAAATGATAAACTTATGGTTCGGGGATTTACAATTTCTTTATTTAACTGAAGAGGCGTCCCAATCCTTTCAAATAAAGAGATTATAAATCATCCTACTTAATAATTTCCGATGCAATATGCGTACTCACATAACCTTTAAGGTGATGGATAACATGACGATGCATGTGCTTCTAATGAGTATGGGGCGAGTGTTTAAAACTCGTCTTTGAAGGCGGGGAGTAAAACTACCAAGGAATATCGACCTAGAGTTCAAGATAGTTAATGAGTACTCGGTTAGAGTAAACAAGGTAAAGGTCTCTATGAACGAGTCAACATAGCGATTATCATATCAATCCTCCTATTACAAGTCCCGCCCATACAAGACTTGTAATACTTAGATTCATACATAATTCCATGTAAACAAAAATTATGACGGTCTCCGTGTAATACGATATTGTATAAAGCTATGAAGAAAAATAATATTCTTAGAGACCATTGTTTAACTTACAATGTCTGAGAACGAAATGAGACCATTGTGCAACTCACAATGTCTAAGAAGTAAAATGAGACCATTGTGTAACTTACAATGTCTGAGGTATAAATGAGACCATTGTGCAACCCACAATGTCTTAAGAAATGTTCTAGTATTTATATAATTAACTCTTATATAAATAAACGTACGATATACGCAAAAGGAATGCAAGCATATATATTATATATATGTATGTCATGTAAGCACTTAAGGTAACAAGTAACCTAAGCAAGTAAGCAAGTAGTGTGTATGCACTTTGAAAATGTTTGCTGTGATGCAATGCTTGTGAAAACGGTTATAGTCTAGGGTAAAATATGCAACCTAGTTCTCTATAACCAGTGCTCTGATACCAATCTGTAACACCCCCAAAAATGTGTCGCAGCGGAAATGTGTCAGGGGCGTTACTTCATAATACACAACGCTAGATACAAGAGAACGACCTCTAAATGTGTCGTTTGAAAAGTAATCTCGTTGATTTCCTTGAAATTGATATAACATTTGTCCCATAATTGCATCACAATGAAAAGCTTGAAATTAACACAACGAGGATTTGATCACTTTGTATGTATGTAGGAAATCCATGAATGAAATCTTGCCAGTTTAGACTCCAATGGGCACATCAAATAATCTAAGCAATTTTATATTCACCTGAGAAAAACATGCTTAGAAGTTGTCAACATTAAAGTTGGTGGAGTTGTAGGTTTTGTAAGTATAATGTTGAACAAAGTTCGTAAAGTAGGTATGACCGTTTAAATCCTTAAATGTTCTTCCAAAATGTATGTATGATTTTTAGAAATCAAAAATTGTAAAGTATGCATGACCATTCAAATCCCCAAATAGTCACCAAAAGTATGTATAGTTGAACCACCTTTGTTCAAAGTATGTATTGCCACTTTATTCAAGACAACGCGCAAGTTTTCAATGTATAGTATTGTTGGCCTTGTAGACACAACCAATCGTAATCGACCATGTTTTTCGTTCGTTTTTCCCAGTGATAGCTAAATCACGCAACGAACGGGGATTGTCAATCCCCGATTGATCTATTTTATACATTCGTGTGGACAACATGCTATAACGTTGCTTGCCCAGTGTTAGCTAAACACCCGAACCGGGGATTCCACACCCAAATTATATCTATTTTCATTAATTCGCGATCACCATCAAGTGATGTACAGTTCATGAAAGCTGTGACGTAGACTTGTATGTACCACTTCAAGGTATCCCCTCCTAAGAAACACCAGCGGCATTTTTTAAAGAATATGTACTCCCGTTACCGGTGTCCCCTCCAAGAACACCCGGGCAGTAACAAAAAAATATGTACTCCCGTTACCGATGTACCCTCCAAGAACACCCATTGCAGTAATGTAAAAATATATACTCCCGTTACTGATGTCCCCTCCAGAACACCCGGGCGGTGGTTGGTGGTAAATTGTTTGTTATCAGTTCAATCCGCTATAAGATAATCCGTAACCATTTCAAAAGTAAAGTATGTATTTGTGACTAAAAATGAAGTCAAATAATGTATCCCATAGCGAACTATGTAAATGAGTATGCAACCAATTTGTAATCAACCATGTAAACGCATTTGCAAACAATCCTGTTCTCACCCCAAAAATATATGTAAAACAAGTAAAACATGGGGCTATAAACTCACATTGATGTTGAAGAACGATTGACAGATGGGCATCTAATATGCACAACACAAACGGAAGAGAAGCGGGATTCGGATCTAAGAATTTGCAATAATTTAACGGCAAGTCCACTTAGCCTAGGATTAATGTTATTTGGATTTCCCAATTAATGGTTACATCAACGCGACACGTTGATAAAGATTTAGATTTCCAAGTTGTAATAGTTTGGTGGTTGGTTAAATAAATAAATTGAAAGTGAACGAAAATATGTAATATATTCTGTATATATTACATATGAAAAATAAACCCTCATATGACTCATACCGTGAATTATGTAACAAAGACAAACAATCCAAAGATTAAGGTGACGTATGTAATGCTTTGCAAGTATTATATAATAAGTGTGAGTAAATAATTAAACTAAATATTTCAACACCAATTTAATTAAAAAAAGGTCTTTGTATAAAAGTAGACACATGTCTCAAAGTTATGAATTAAACAACCAATGTTTGTAAAGTTTTTAAGAAAGTAATGATTTTACTTTCTAGTCAGGAATTTATAAAATAATATTTTATAAATAAATCTTTCGTCTTATCGACGGATCATGGCTAAAATCGTTACCTCATTTGTAAAAGTATAATTCTCGTTCGTTTGTCGGGTTATTGCATAATAACGAATTAAAAATCTTAAAACTATATAACTTCGTCTTTTATCGGTTTTTCTAAGATAATAGAATTTTAGTAAAACATTACTAAATATAGAAATTTATATAAATATCGTTATGACTTTCCCGTTTATATAACATTTTCCATATTTATAAAATCTAATGTTTTTTTCCACTTTTCAACAAACCGTGTTGCAATATCCTCGTGTTTTCAGTATATATAAATATATTTTTATATATACATATCTAAACTAAAGAAAATATTTATTATTACATTTATTTAACCATTAACCACCATTTAGTCCGGTTCTTATAATATAAAGTTTTTATGTTATATTTATTAGCCGATTTGTATAATCCCAAACACACTCTTATTAGTAAACTGTTAAACCAAACACTTCCTTATTCGATTTCTGCTGTCCCATACGCACCCTTACAGCTTTGCTGTTAAACCAAACACAGCCTTATTGGTTTCCTGCTCAACCAAACACCCCTTTTGGGTGTTTCCTGCCAACCCAAACACCTCTTTATCGGTTTCTCTTAACCCAAACGCACCCGCTGTGGTGTTATAACAAAACCAAACACATCCTGTTTGGTGATTACCACAGCAAACGCTATGGCATTTTATAAAACCTACCGCCACTCCTCGGCTGATGCAAACCACAACTCCAACGCACCCTTTGCGGTGCGAAACCCAAACGACCCGCTGCGTACAAACCGAACGCACCCCTGGTGGTGGTGTTTTACCACAGAAACAAAACTCCCCTTGTGGTGTATTTCATCAAGTAAAACGCACCCTTTTTGGTGCGGCTTACGGAATACCACTACGCACCTAGGGTGGTGGTTTCGGATGTATGTATTGATTGGTGGTGTTAGGGACGAAGGTGGAGCGGCGGTTGAGTGGTGGTGATGGCGTGGAGGCGTGTGGAGGCGAGTGGCATAGTGGATTGGATAGATCGGGTGATGCTGAAAACAATTTTGGTTTCAGCCGAAAAACTCGCCGGAAAAGTTTTCCGGTGCCGGCGGCGGCGTGGTGGCCGAAAATGGGGAGGGGGGAGAGCCCTGTATATGTGTGTGTATATATGAGAATGAAAAATGAAGAAAAAGATATGGACTTTTTATTTATATATTTCAAAAGTTTTAGGTAAGTGGCAAGAGCCGAATGTTGAGGGATAATTGTGTAATTTTTTAATATAGTTTTGATAACTATCGGTTCGGGACTCGTTTGAGCGACTTAACGGATGATTCAAAATACAAAACTTGCGCCATTGTTTTCCAAATCATTTTTTCGATAAAAATGAGTATTCACTCGACTAATTTTCATAAACGTTTTATCAATTTATTAAATCGTTTATTTTTTATTTGTGTTGATTACTGATAAACTCTTGTCGCAAATGATCTTTTATTGTATATTTTACGTTTTTAAACCAACGTTACGAATAAATGATACAAATAATTGATAAATTTTTTATTTAATAAAAAAAGTGAGAATTAATATAATTTAATTATTTTATTGTTTCTAAAAATCTTGCAAGGGCCAATTTCAGTCACTTTTGTTTGTTTTCGGGTCTCGGGCATAAACTGAAAAGTTGTCTCTAAATATCGTTTTACATCCAAATTGCTTTAGAGTCGAGTTTGTGAAACGTGTGATTTAGTGTTCGTTATTTGATACGTAATCTTAGAAATAACATATATCTTTTTCGTTTTCAAGTCAAGTAAGTTAAAAACAACTTTGTACATGAGAGATGTAATAATAAATATGATTTATTATTTAAAATATGTTCCGAAAAATTTACCGGTTACGCGGTAATTGCTTTTATGTGACAATAAAAGACCAAATATCAAAAAGTCAAGTCAGACCTAAAAAAGTCAAAGGGTTAAAATCGTCATATAATATTTCAAAATTGCGCGAGTTAAAGACCTACCCCTATTAAAGAAATTTCGTCCCGAGATTAAATTTGAGTATGTTTGTGTGACCAAGAAAAGATGTAAAATTTAATAAACCAGTTCTAAACAAGACGCTGATAACTTTATTCAGCGAAATTCGATATTTTGACACTTCTTAGTATATACCAAAAATTTTGGCTAGATTTGACCAGGACATTTAATCTATCCAAATGGGCACCTCAAAATAAATCCTCACAGATCTTATGACTGATACAACCGCGTTATAGAGAAAGTCTCTTAATAGTGAAAACCTCAAGAAGAAAGTGTAGTCGCGCGAGTATGTCTGTATATAGTTTTAAATGTTCGAGGACGGAGTCCCGTTTCTGCTATCTGTAATGTTCGATGATTCACATCAACGTGGCTTATGGATGTAAGTACCCAACTTACTTGGCAGTACTAGGATGTATCGCGACCTAAGTCTTCCCACTAGTGGTCCGAAATGAATAGTTCGACTAGATGTTTCGTCGATAGATGTTTATCTGATTTAATGGGGGTTGCATTACCTATTGGATGAAGTTGTACCAGCTGGGACCGCTCCAGGACCCAACAGCAGCGACCATAATGTCAATAACTATAACAAATGGGTGTTGGGACTGGAGAGATTGTTG
This sequence comes from Tanacetum coccineum, assembly GCA_026074375.1. Taxonomy (NCBI): domain Eukaryota; kingdom Viridiplantae; phylum Streptophyta; class Magnoliopsida; order Asterales; family Asteraceae; genus Tanacetum; species Tanacetum coccineum. The sequence continues at coordinate 36,793 of BQNB010007584.1, read as the reverse complement.
ACATTTTGGAGAAACAGTCATTCCCGAATAAAGTTTAACAAATGAGACGGAGGAGGAGCTCTGCGGGGGTGAGAGGCTTATGCGATGGACGGCCAGGTATATGGTACTCAGACGTTAGGTTCGAGGTATGAATCATAACTCCAGTTGTTCAAGTGTTGTAACAGTCTGTTAGTTCCACGACAGTCGTGATCGGAGGATTAGCAAACAAGCAAAAAGTAATAACTTAAGAATGAGATAAGATAGTTCCAAGCGAGGCCTTAATATTTCTGCGGAGTGACATGACACTATTGTGTTTCTAAACCTTTTTAACGGATTCCGGTGATTATCGGGTTCGAGTTCATACTCGTGTCATATTGGATACCATTAAGCCCACTCATTTATAATTCATTACTTACATAAAGGAGCGTCCTAATTTATGTAAGTAAGAAATGATAAACTTATGGTTCGGGGATTTACAATTTCTTTATTTAACTGAAGAGGCGTCCCAATCCTTTCAAATAAAGAGATTTGCACATTCATTCCTACTTAATAATTTCCGATGGCAATATGCGTACTCACATAACCTTAAGGTGTGGATAACATGACGATGCCATGTGCTTCTAAGGAGTGTGGGGCGAGTGTTTTTTAAAACTCGTCTTTGAAGGGGGGGGGTTAAATACTACCAAGGAATATCGACCTTAGAGTTCCAGATAGTTATGAGTTTACTCGGGTTAGAAGTAAACAGGTAAAGGTCTCTATGAAAGAGTCAACCATAGCGATTTATCATATCAATCCTCCAATTTCAAGGTCCGCCCATACAAGACTTGTAAAATACTTAGGATTCGTACAATAATCTCCATGTAACAGAACTGTTGACGGGTTTTGTTAACATAGCACTCATCATTCAAACACATATTATAAGTCCCGCCCATAAAAGACTTGTAATACTTAGATTCATACATAATTCCATGTAAACAAAATTATGACGGTCTCCTGTAATACGATATTGTATAAAGTTATGAAGAAAATAATATTCTTAGAGACCATTGTTTAACTTTAACAGATGGTCTGAGAACGAAATGAGCCATTGTGCAAACTCACAATGTCTAAGAAGTAAATGAGCCATTGTGTAACTTAATGTCTAGTATAAATGAGACCATTTGTGCAACCCACTTGTCTTAAGAAATGTTCTAGTATTTATTATTAACTCTTATATAAATAATCGTTATACGATATATGCAAAAGTAATGCAAGCATATATATTATATATATATGTATGTCATGTAAGCACTTAAGGTAACAAGTAACCTAAGCAAGTAAGCAAGTAGTGTGTATGCACTTTGAAAATGTTTGCTGTGATGCAATATTTGCGAAAACGGCTATAGTCTAGGGTAAAATATGCAACCTAGTTCTCTATAGCCAGTGCTCTGATACTAATCTGTAACACCCCAAATTTTTGTGCAGTGTGGAAATGTGTCCCGGGGGCGTTACTTCATATCACAGCGCTAGATATAAGAGAACGTCTCTAAAATGTGTCGTTTGAAAAGTAATCTCGTTTTGATTTTCCTGAAATTGATCTTAAATGTTTGTCCATTAATTGCATCACAATGAAAAGCTAGAATTAACACAACGAGATTTGATCACTTGTATGTATGTAGAAATCCTATGAATGAAAATCTGACGCCAGTTTAGACTCCAATGCATCTTCAAATTATCCAAGCATCTATTCACCTAGAAAAAACATGCTTAAAAGTGTCTAACATTAAAGTTGGTGAGTTTCATAGGTTTTGTAAGTATAATGTTGAACCAAAGTTTCGTAAAGTAGGTCTACCGTTTAAATCCTTTATAATGTTCTTCCAAAATGTATGTATGATTTTTAGAAATCAAAAATTGTAAAGCATGCATGACCATTCAAATCCCCAAATAGTCACCAAAACGTATGTATAGTTGAACCACCTTTGTTCAAAGTATGTATTGCCACTTTATTCAAGACAACGCGCAAGTATTCATGTATATGTATTGTTGGCCCTGTAGACCCAACCAATCGTAATCCGACATGTTATAACGTTCGTTTGTCCAGTGATAGCTAATCACCCGAACGGGGATTGTCAATCCCGAATAGATCTATTTTATATTCGTATATCGTTTGATTCTCCTGTGGACAAACATGCTATACGTTCGTTGCCCAATGATAGCTAAATCACCCGAACGGGATTCTCCCCGAATTGATCTATTTCATTACTTTCACGCTCACCCTCCAAACGTGGTTTACATTTCATCGAAAGCTGTGACGTAGACTTGTATGTACCCATCACAGGTGTCCCCTCCAAGAACACCCGGGCATTTATTTAAAGAATATGTACTCCCGTTACCGGTGTCCCCTCCAAGAAAGAGGAGAGAGAAATAAGAGAGAAAAGATTTATTAGATAGAAATGAGATAGATGAGAATAGATATTTTCAAAAGGAAAATATCTATATATATATCCCTACGCATTTAATGTGACGCGCGGGATATTTAACTAGGACTCGGGCTCAGGTTTTGCTTGGGATTAAACCCGAAACATATACAATATTAGATTAACTATCGAGCCCGATTCCCGAAATAAAGTCCAAATAATGTAATCCCATAAGCGAACTATGTACATGAGTAGCAACAAAAATTGGTCTAATTAACCAAGTACAACGCAATATTACGCAAACAACATGTTCCCAAATCCAAAACTATTATAAGTAAAACAAGTAAAACGATGAGGGCTATCAACTCAGCACTTGGCACACGTTGTAGAAACGATTTGCAGAACTGCACATATTAAGCACATATCACAAACGAAAACCTGAACACGCGATCAAAAGATGGCGGGTTTAACTTTAAACGGCTAAGACCCACTAGCCTAGAGTAATGTATCTGGGTTTTCTGATATATGGTTACATCAACGCAACGCATTGATAACGGATTTAGATCTCAAGTTGTAATGGTTTGGTGGTTGGTTAAATAAAGTAAATCGAAATGTAAAAACGAAAAATATGTAATAAATTCCTTTATATCTACATATGAAAAATGAAACAAGTATATAATTCGTAACAGTGAATTATATTCGCAGATAGACAATCCAAAATTTATGTGAAGTAATATACTTTGCAGGTATAATATAAGGTACGTGAGAAAATAATTGAAACCAAATATTTCGACACCAATTTAATTAATAAAAAGTCCTTGCATAAAAGTAGACACACGTCTTAAAGTTATGAATTAAACAACCGATGTTTGTAAAGCTTTTACAAAAGTTATGATTTTACCTTCTCGTCAAGAATTTATAAAATAATATTTGTAGGTTCCATGATCATTCATACGAATCCTTAACAATGAAGTGTAGAATCAAGATGCATAAAATTAAGAACTTTATTGATGATTGAAAGAAAACCCTGTGGTGGCTATAAACCCTCACACCTAATGACAGCTAAATTATCTCTAAAAACTGTCCTAACCTAATTTGACTAAACCTAGGTGTAATTTATACAACAAGGTTTCTGCCCATTACTAAGGCGTGTTGTTGGGCTTTTCAGGCTTTATTCTCTTGTCTTAGCCCAATTACATAATAAACATTAATTAATTAGCCAACTAAAACACTGATTACTTTGTCCTTGGATCTTCGAGTGACCGAAGCTTCTTTTGTATCGGTTCCATTTACAACAGTGAATCCTCAAACAATGCTCACACCCTAGATGAGGTCATGAGATACAGTTGTTGAAGCTCAACGTCGTGGCTTGTCCTCATTTAGCTCGTTGTTGATAGGAGGTACTTTCACTTGTCTTTGCTTTGGTAATTCAAATACAACAAAAGAACACACATGATCATGATCTTCATAACACTGATGTGATACACTTGATCTTGTCATCTTGACTTTGATTAAGCCTTAACTACTCTGAAATTACTCTTGGGATCTTCTTTTCACTTATTGACTTGCCATAAATAACCTGATCTTTAGTCTCACAATGCTCATACTGTTGGAATCTGAAAGCGCTTGATGATGTTATCCTTCTTCCAATCTCCAATAAAACTTTAGCAGATTGAAAAGCCATGATTTCAAGTATATAGCGGAAGCTTTGTATGTAAAACTACTCTTTTGATTTTTATTCTTCAGATATGTGAGTAAGGATATGAGCATTTACCTTGCATTGGATCTTTGAGTCGTCATCCATATGATAGAAACATTTAACACAAATAAACAATTTTGCATATGTAACAAAATCCAACGTAATGTGTTCTAGAAAATTCATATTTGTAACAAGAAGGTTTAATACTTTGAAGGAATCAAGTATAGACGATACTCAATCTGGCGGCTTAAGCTTAAAAAACCTCTGATTCACCGTGAGGATCAATGATTACAGTCACAATCGAATACACAGGCACCCTGTGATCAAATAAGATTCAACTTCAAAGCAACCCTTCACTTGACACAGGTTTTCCGGCACAGTACAAGCTAGTACCTCTAATAACATAAGTATCAATCCCTAATTTCACAGCTGCGTTACTTCGCATAACCATATATCCGAAACTAACACACATAAGTTTTTCATACTAATTAAATGGTAAAGAGTGCAGTCAGTACAGTTCAACACATCTGCTGACTTAATACCGTACAATTCCTTTTTCAAAGTCGTTTTAACTTCACCTAATACAATTAACGTACACCAGTAGAAGGGCCTGACGGCAAAATGATTTGAAAACACATTCGCTGTGCGTAAAAACTTTGTGTGGGGCCAAACACGACAACATTTTAAATCAGAATGTCTCTGATGATGTATATTGAAATATTTACCGAAAGATATGGCATGACCTTGGGAAAATCCAAACTTGTAACAAGTACATTTAGACGGAAATACCACTTCACTAGAGTGGAGCGCAGTCCGAAGATCCAAGACAATGAGCATTCATACGGAATACCCCTGGTGGTACCAACAATCTCTTATTCTCGCGGCATTCAATTAAGATCACTTTTCATCACGAACATAAATTCAAAAGATTATTGTCATTTATTCAAGATTCGTGTGTATAACACAAACTTTGGTACCTAATTTTGAACATTTTTTATTTAAAATAGATTAACACGTTATCCCCCCCTACACATGTGCGTCGATAAAGCGAAAAGATTTTAGTGCACCATGCATGGATAAGGACTTAGCATTGTCTAGAATCAATCGAATTATTATTTTATCCGTTTTCTACATGATTTCTAAGTCACATTTTCTCCCCCGAATCAAAAGTAATGAAACATGTGAATGGTTTTGATCTGAGAATGGACTTAACCAATGTATCAATCTCCCCCATCAAACTACATGGTGAAGCGTAAATAGCACAAATATCAAGTGAGCAATTGAAACAAAGACCTCAGAATACCCAACAAGGAATGAACTGCAACATCATGTCCTTGCGAACTTGATAAGCGGTTGGTCGTGTCAAATCTTTCAGCAATACAGAGATCACAACAGTATCGTCCTTTGCGACCTGCAACTACTGTAAGTATACCTGAAGTCTCACCCCTCAAACAACGGCCCCGTGTCCCTTGTTCTGTAATGGTTAAACCCGAACATGTTGCATTAAAACAACGTTGTTTAAGAGAGAAAAAATGGTTCGGGAGCTTAGACAAACAGTTCTTGTCTGTAAAAAAAAAAGAGCGAAAATAATAGCACTGAACCGTACACTAAGTCTCTGGGTTACGGACCATATGGTACAGTCGGAAATAACTGCAAGCCTTTATCTTATTTTTTTTTACTCTTTTTCATTCTTTTTCTTATTTTCTTTTTTTTTTGTATTTATTTTTTTTTTTTTTGGCAAACAAATACACAAATATACAAAGCGATACAATGCTTTAGCACTCAAAAATACCAGATATCCCCCTTGGTCCAGCCTTCCTCGAATCACACACAAGGTTTACAATCACAGTGAACCTAGAGATCATAGTAACTTTTGTAACAAGAACTCACACTCGGGGTAATAGTTCTAAAGCTCAACAATGGGTTTCATTATCCCAAGTTACAAGGACAGTACTATCATACAACATCAAAATGTCGTCCAGTGTAGTTTCACACTGCGAGGCTTAACACTACCACAACCTTTCACAGTTGTCTCCAAGCGTCTTCAGTTTCAGGTGTAGCACATAAGACATTCCTGTTTGCTTTACCAAACCTGCTTAGTATCGACACACAACACACATATATTTGCCCTGGGGGGTCTTTTGGTATACACAGCTTCCAAAACGAATCACACAAACTGATTATGATCAAACAACTACATCAACTTCCGATTGTGATCTGCTGCTCCGAGCAACGCCCGCGTTATCACACTAAGTACTACAAGGATACGATGGTTCCGAGTGTGGCTCTTTAGGCGGCATAATCAATTGCGAGATTCATGTGGCAGGTTGGTTCACATGTAGACAAAAAAAAAAAAAAAAAAGAAAAAATTTAAACAAATAAAAAAATAAAAAAAAAAAAAAAAAAAAAAACACTATAAGATCACAAGGAGAACCTCTACAGGCTGCATAGTTTGTTGCAACTTGTGTTACTCTGTGTGGGGTCAAATTTCACGAAGTCCTGGGGGTCTTCTTGAAAATAACTTGCTTATCTTAGCAACGGGTTGGTTTTACTCCACGTTCTGGCTCTACTTTAGGAGGTGGAATTACTTTTGAACTGTTCTTGCTATCACATCCATGAAGCAAGTACTTTGGGTAAGAGCTCAGAGGCATGTAGATCCACCACTCTTTTGCCACTCAAACTCAGTTTTCAGTTGGACATTCTCAAAAAAGTCTTAAGTGATTAAATCTTTTCAGTGTACGCAGTACTGAGTGAGTATTCGCCCTTTGACAGTTCAATCATACCGTCTTTTTCAGACTCACGTTTCACTACCTTAATAGCCATCTAGCTGAATCACTAAGGGAGGTAAATCGTATTCCACTTCAAACTGAATTTGTCATTTCTAACCCTGTTGGTCACAACTAAAAACCTTGCCAGTGGACCTACCATTTCAACACCTTCATGATGTTGATCTGAGCATCTAAAATTCCTGATAGTGTCATCTTCCCTGAAGCTGTTTTCTTAACTTTGTTAATAAAAAATTTGCATGGAGGCACTAGAAGTGCCTATGCACTGTTTATAGTTTTTGAAATTTAAGTTGTAAATCAATATGGGTCTTTTGTAAATAAGAATTTTCGTTTCTCTAGATTCATGACCATCTTTAGTGTTTTAAAACTTCAGCTTTATGTTCAAGACATTAGTGTGATTCCCACGCATTCCAGATCTAAATCTTTCGCAAGGCAATACGAACAAGGGGCACGATGAAAATACGCGAGTATATAACCATATCGGAAGTAGAACAATAGAGCAGATATCTTTTCTAAACGTATCAGCAATAAGCAGTCATTTTTTGATTAAAAGATTTTTCTTCTCTATGTCAGACCTTATTATCAAGAACACATCGTTCATACTCCGCATTCCAAGGTCATCAAAAATCAGTTCATATTAATTTACTTCTCTAAAAATTGTTGTTCATTTGCAGATTGAATGTGATTTTTTGAAATGCTCATAAAAATGGAGATCCAATTGTTGTTCAACAAACTGTTTTGCATAATCATAACACCATTGCAGAAACATAGTCTGGTTTTTGTGTTTGTTACTTTCTTTTTATGATACCTTCAATGATGAAAAAACACATTAACCTTTTTAAAATGAAATCAGGAACTAGACTTGGAGTGAAGATTTATGAACAAAAGAGTAACATGACTATTTGGGTTACTAGCTTTACTACAATTTCAATTGGCAGGAAGCCAATACGCCTGTTCCTGAGACAGTTCCTGTTGAGGAACAACTTAAGGGCATTTAGCTTATCAAAAAAGCCATTCTCGGCTCTTCAAAGGGTCGAACATGCCCTGGTTTTACGTATCAATCTTTTCATGCTAACAACTGGTGAACCAAGAGACCTCCTTCACTATCCCATATACACTAACGGGTGGTAAGTGGGATGCAAAAGGGTATCAGCCATCATACAAAAGGAATCAGTTGGAGCACACTTGGCCAATAACCCTAGACCGGGGTTACGGTTCTAGGAAGGTTCCTTGTGAATCACGGATGCGCTTTAGGTTTCTTAGAAAGCATTGAATAGTGTTGTTGGCATGTTAACACACACACGCAACATATCTCTTTGGCAACTTTGTTGAGCGCAATCTTTAAACAAACTATTTCATCTAGATAAACTATCTACTCAGATCCTTTTTTCTCAGAATAAAATCTTTTCCTTTAAAGAAAATCAATTGTAAAAAAGGCAATTGATTTTCTTTCCTGAAAGAGTGGATTTAAGCCAAATCGTTTTCCTGCCACAAGCAAGCGTTACGCTTATTACGCTAATCACTAGGGCTTATCCCTTCTAACTTAGTTTTCAAGATCAAGTTTGACCGTTGTGGGTATCGTAGACGACATACTTTTCCCTTGCTTGCATTGAAGAAGCTCATTTTTAAGGTCTCGATTTCCAAACAATTTTCTTGGTTAACCTTAGCAGTCCGTCAGTTGGGTTTGCAAGTCAGTTTAAGATGGCAATCATAGAAAACTATTATCAGATGAGTCAGCAGGATACCTCAGTTGGAACTTTTTGCTTCGGTGTCAAGAAGATACTGATGATACGGGATCGTATTGTCAATCAATCTCAGTCCAGCATCGAAGTCCCTAAATGTTCATCCTGTGCATCTCCTGACTCAACTGATAATCCACATTATCAAAGATTTGATTGTCATTGGAGTGTACCTCATTGACTGATTGTCGTTGCACTAGTGGATGACAATTGCCCATGAAAGCGACAGCACATTGGGGCTTCATCCCTAGTCGAATCTAAGCATCCTCATGGTTGACTTCGAAGATGTTTGTTGTAGCCATTGCCAGAGGTTGATCATAGGGAGCAGTACATTCCACATTGGCGAGGAATGCTTCAGCTTCAGCATCAAGAGTAACTCCCTTTTCCTTTGCTTCCATGAGCAGCATCTTATCGTAATTTGATTGAAGTTCTTTACAACTGCAATTCGATCTCGAAGACACTTGCTTTTCAGAAGAAAGCACAAAAAAGCATATGTCTTTTGCTATATTATTAGCAATGAAGCACTCATTGGTCCCAAATCCAAGATTCGTCATCACATCTTTGTAACGCCTCTTTGCAAGAAAAGATGCTTTTATTTTTTTGTCAGACCAAGGCGCTTGTTATCCGCAAGACATTTTCCATTAGTCACTTTCATTTTATCAAGAACTAGCTCAAAAACTCCTTTACTTCTGTATAGATGTCAGTATCTAGGTTTTGAGAAAGGTTTTTGATGTTTTCATAAAATGGTATAATCTCGTTAACAAAACTGCGTCTATACTCCGACCAACATGGTTGTGCTCTTCCATTTTGTATGATTGGCTCAAACGCAGTAAGGTACTCTTTAATTTTCCAAACCTTTTTGTGTACCTCATTGTTTGCTGGACGAGTGTGAACAAAAGGAGTCATAGGTTTTGAACCTGCAGCACTTGAATCCTTATCAGTCATCTTTGGTTTTTGAATTCTAAGAACTGAATGATCTGATCGTTGAGTGATTGTTGATTTGTTTTATTTGTGTTTGGTGTTGTTTTTGTGTTGACTTTGATTTGTTTTGAATCAATTACTGTTCACAGGAGGGATTTTACAAATCTTTGATTAAACCAGATAAGAATCGTATCTTTCGCGGATTTTACAAAATCAAGAAGAAACGCGTACCAACAATAATGAATAGATCTGTGGTAGGAGGAAAGAAAAGAACAAGAATATAATTTCCAAATTTAAAAGATTATATCCCTTGACTTTAGGAACCAATTATTTACTTCCCAAAATTAACCTCCACTAGGATTATATCCCTTGACTTTAGGAACCAATTATTTACTTCCCAAAATTAACCTCCACTAGGATATAATTATTTACTTCCCAAAAGATTATATCCTTTGACTTTAGGAACCAATTATTTACTTTCCAAAATTAACCTCCACTAGGATTATATCAAATCCCTTGATTTTAGAAAACAAATATTTTCTTCTCAAAAATATAGATCTCTTACTTTTTTTTTAAATATGCCTAAACTCTTTTTTTTTTAAATAAAATAAGCCGAAATTTATTTTTGTAAAAATAAGCCGAAATTTTTCTAAAAAAAACTTTCGATGAGATCAAAAAAAATTAAGTCGAAATCAGATAGATGTATTAAGGCTCGTTCAATTTAATTTTTTCAAACACACAAGATTAAAACACGTACCACTTAGGCTAAAATTAAGCCGAATCCTTGATTGCTAACGAGATGGTTATTATGATATTAGATCTAAACATAAACCATCTATGAATCAAGAATGAAAGCAAACACACAAACAAATTCGGATCCCTCTTTATTTTTTATTTCCGAATAAAAAATAGAAACACAAACCAAATCAAATCATCAATCTTGAAGGCTCTTGATACCAATTGTAGGTTCCATGATCATTCATACGAATCCTTAACAATTAAGTGTAGAATCAAGATGCATAAAATTAAGAACTTTATTGATGATTGAAAGAAAACCTTGTGGTGGCTAGAAACCCTCACAATAATGACTAGCTAAATTATCTCTAAAAACTGTCTAACCTAATTTTGACTAAACTAGGTGTATTTATACAAACAAGGTTCTGCCCATTCTAGGCTTTTGTTGGGCTTTTCAGGGGGATTCACACCCGAATAGATCTATTTCATAACATTCGCGCTCACCCTCCAAGTGATTTACAGTTCATGAAGCTGTGACGTAGACTTGTATGTACCCATCACAGGTGTCCCCTCTAAGAACACCCGGCATTTAATTTAAAGAATATGTAACTAACCCGTTACAAGGTTGTTCCCCTCCAAGAACACCCTAGGCAGTAACGTAAAAATATGTACATCCCATTAACCGTGTCCTCTTCCAAGAACACCCTACTGAAACTGTGTTGTTATCAGATTGGAGTTCAATCGCTTAAGCTAATCCGTAATCAATTTCAAAATAAAGTATGTATTTGTTGACCAAAAGAAGTCAAATAATTTAATCTCAATATCGAACTATTTATATGAGTATCAACAAATTGAAATAACCATGAAACGCATTTGCAAACGCATGTTTCTCGACCGCCAAAAAAATATTAAAACAAGTAAAAACATGAGGGCTATAAAACTCACATAGATGTTGTTAGGAACCGATTTGGCAGAACAGCACATTATTAAGCACAGCACAAACGAAAACCCGGAACGACTCAGAAAATAAAAAAAGATCAAGAAGTTACGTTTATCTTACGGCATAAGACCCACTAGCCTAGAGTAATGTATCTGGGTTTTCCGATATATGGTTACATCAACGCGACGCATTGATAACGGATTTAGATCTCAAGTTGTACTAGTTTGGTGGTTGGTTAAATAAAGTAAATTGAAAGTAAACCCAAGGTGTGTAATATATTCCGTATATATCACATATAAAAAATGAACAAGTATAATAAATTCGGAGAGTGAATTATATCAACGAAAGATAGACAATCCTAATATTATTTGTGAAGTATATAATACATTACAGGTATTTATATAAGGAACGTGGAAAACATAGAAACAAAATATTTTTTTCATTTTTCATATTTTTTTTGATTTTTTATGATATTATTAAATTTAATTTATTTTATATTTGCTGTTTAATTTTAAATTTAATTTTTATTGTATTCGACACCAATTAAATAAATAAAAAGTTCTCGCATAAAAGTAGATTCACGTCTTAAAGTTATGAATTAAACAACCGATGTTTGTAAAACATTTACAAAAGTTATGATTTTACCTTCTCGTCGAGAATTTATAAAATAATATTTTATAAATAAATCTTTCGTCATATAGACGGATCGTAGCTAAAATCGTTGTCTCAGTTGTAAATGTATAGTTTTCATTCGTTGTCGGGTTATTGTATAATACAAATTTATGTATCTTTAAAATATAACTTAGTCTCTTTTACCGGGTTTCTAAAATAATAGAGGTTTAGTAAAACATTACTAAATATAGAAATTTATATAAATTTGGTCATGATCTTTCTGTTATATAACGTTTCCATAATTATAAAAAACAAAATCCTAAAAAATGTTTTTTATTTTCCGCTTAAAAAGACTTTGTTGCAAATCAACTTTCCCAATTCAATATAATAGAAAACAACTTAATAATTCAAGTGTATTTATTTGGTTATCGTCATTTTTTTCCATGTTATAAGTCCGTACGTATCGTAGTATTTTAAATTCGTCACGGGTCTAATATAATACATATCCGATAAATATTAATAATATAAACAAAATTAAACCAACCACACCCTTACGGGCCGCTGTCCCAAACGCACCCTATGTTGCTTGCTGTTAAACCAAACACACCCCTTGGTTATCTTTACACAGCCAAACGCACTCTTGGGCTGTTTCGACCGAACCAAACGCACCCTTAATGTTTTACAAACCAAATGAACACCCCTAGCTGTTTACAACAGCCAAACGCACCCCGTGGTGTTTTTATTACAACCAAACGCACCCTAATCTACGTAAACATAACAAACCAACGCACCCTAATCTGTTATATGCAAACCCAAACGCACCCTAATCTGAACCCAGATCCAAACGCACTCTTGTGCCGTTTTTATCAAACCAAACGCACCCTAATCTGGTGAACCCAAAACCAACGCACCCTGTTGGTGAATAGAAAACCCAACGCACCCTATTTTGGGCTGAGCGAGACCAAACGCACCCTCTCGGTGCTTGAGCCAAACCCGACGCACCTTCTCGGTGCGATACGAACAACAAACGCACCCCTGGTGCTAAATAGAACAAACAAACGCACCCTTGGTGCTTTTTCTGGTAACCCACACGCACCCTTTATGGGTCTGAAAAACCCATCGCACCCTTTAGGTGGCGGCTGTGGTGTGGTGGATCGTGGTGGTGATGATGGCGTTCGGTGGAGGTCACGATGGCGATGAGTGACGGCTATATGAACAAAGAACCAAACACCCCTATGATGTATGAAAAACCAATTGCACCCTGTTGGTGCCTCCTGCTAAACCAACGCTCCCTTTTGGGTGTTTCTACTAAGTTCAACACACCCTTTTGGGTGTTAAGAAAATCAAACGCGTCCTTTCGGTGGCTGGCATGAAAAACAAAACGCACCCTTGGTGCTTGAAATCAAATCCAATGCACCCTTGGTGATTGTTAAGGAGGTGGCGTCGGTGGTGAGGGTGGGTCGGCTGAGGTGGTAGCACGGAGGCGCGTGGTGTTGGGGATCGGGTAGATCAGGTGATGAGGAACGTTTTTAGACTCGGCCGAAAAAGTTGCCGAAAAACTTTTCCGGCGGCGGTGGTTGGGTCGTGGCCGGCGCGACGGGTGGCCGAAGCGTGGGCGCGTGGCTGCCGGAAATGATGGAAGAGAGGGAGAGAGAGTGTGTGTGTATTATATGTAATGAACATGAAAAAAATATATTATAACTTTTATACATATTAAAAGTTATAAAAAAATGGCATGTCCCATATAGTTTAGGGTTTACATTGTAAATATTTCCAAGGGACCAAACGTGTAAATTTTGGTAAATATTGGTTCGGGACTCGTTTGAACTATTAACGGACTATTCAAAACACGAAACTTGCGCCATTGCGTTCCAAATAATTTTTCCCATAAAAACGAGTATTCACTCGACTAATTTTCATAAACGTTTTATAAAATTTATTTAAAACGTTTATTATTTATTTGTATATTTCCGATAAACTTTGTCCGTAAAATGATCTTTTACTTGAATATTTGCGTCTTCAACAAACGTTACTGAATAAAATGATGACTAATTTATTAAATATTTTTATTTAATAAAAAGTGTTAATTAAATATAATTTAATTATTTTCTTGTCGGTACGCGTTGTTCTTGATTCTAAAATCTTGCGAGGGCATTTCAGTCACTTTCTGTCTGTTTTCGGGTCTCGGGCAAAACTAAAAAGTTGTCCGAAATGTCGTTTTATATCAATTTGCTTTAGAGTCCGAATCGTGAAGACGTGATTTAGTGGGTCGTTTTTGATAAGTTAACTTAGGAATAACATATATCTTTTTCGTTTCCAAGTCAAATAAGTTGAAAATAACTTTGCACCTGAGAGATGTAATAATAAATATGATTTATTATTTAAAATATGTTTCGAAAATTTTACCGGTTACGCGGTAATCGCTTTTATGTGACAATAAAAGACCAAAAGTCAAAAAGTCAAGTCAGACCCAAAAAGTCAAAGGGTAAAATAGTCATTTAAAATTCCGAAAATTGCCGGATGTTACAGTACCTACCCCTTAAAGAAATCTCGTCCCGAGATTAAATTTGTGTTAACCGATTGTGTGACCAAGAAAAGATTTAAGATTTAATAAACCAGTTCTAAACAAGACGATGATAACTTTATTCAGCAAAATTTTGATGTTTCGACAATTCTCAATATACCAAAAATTTTGGCTAAGTTTGACCAGGATATTTAATCCATCAAAATGGGTATCTCAAAAAAAATATCATTACGGATCTTATGACTGATATAACCATGTACAAAAAAAGGTCTCTTAATAGCGAAATCATCAAAAGAAAGTGTAGTCACGTGAGTGTGTCTGTATAAAGTTTTAAATGTTCCATGACGGAGTCTCTTTTCTGCTATCTGTAATGTTCGATGATTCACATCAACGTGGCTTATGGATGTAAGTACCCAACTTACTTGGCAGTTCCAGGATGTATCGCGTCCTAAGTCTTCGTACTAGTGGCCCGAATTGAATAGTTCGACTAGATGTTTCGTCGATAGGTGTTTATCTGGTTTAAGGGGGGGGGGTTGCATTACCTATTGGATAAAATTGTACCAGTTGGGACCGCTCCAGGACCCAACAACAGCAACCATAACGACAATAGCTATAACATAGAGTGAGGACACTTCGAGAAACAATATCCCTAGAATTAAGTTCGACGAATGGGAGGAGCTCGCAGAAGAGCTTAAGCGATAGACAGCGGATTATGGTACTCAGTCGCTAGTTTGAGGACGAATCGACTCCATTAACTCAAGTGTGTAACAAGTCTGTTAGATCCACGAACAGTTCGTGATCGAGAGGATTAGCAACGGCAAAAGTAATAACTTAAGAATGTGACAAGGTAGCTCCAAGTGAGGCCTTAAGATTCTGCTGAGTAGTAAGACACGATTGTGTCTCTAGACCTTTTTAACGAATTCCGGTGATTATCGAGTTCATGTTCTTACTCGTCTCACATTGGATACCATTAAGCCCACTCATTTATAATTCATCATTTGCATAAAGAAGCGTCCCAATTTATGTAAATGATAAATTTATAAACTTATGGTTCGGGGATTTATAATTTATTTATTTAAATGAAGAGGCGTCCCAATCCTTTTAAATAAACAGATTATAAATCATCCTACTTAATAATTCCCGATGCAATACGCGTACCCACATAACTTTCAAGGTGATGGATGACATGACGATGCATGTGCTCTAATGAGTATGGGACGAGTGTTCCAAACTCGTCTTCGGAGACAGGGAGTAAAACTACCCAAAAATATCGACCTAGAGTTCAAGATAGGTAATGAGTACCCTGGTTAGAGTAAACCAGGTAAAAGTCTCGATGAACCAGTCAACATAGCAATTATCATATAAATCCTCCTATTACAAGTCCCGCCCATACAAGACTTGTAATACTTAGATTTATACATAATCCCATGTAAACAAAAATTATAACGGTCTTCGTGTAATACAATATAGTATAAAGCTATGAAGAAAAAGCAATTATCATATCAATCCTCATATTACAAGTCTCGCCCATACAAGACTTGTAATACTTAGATTCATACATAATTCCATGTAAACAAAACTGTGACGGGCTTTGTTAACATAGCAATTATCATATCAATCCTCATATTACAAGTCCCGCCATACAGACTTGTAATACTTAGATTCATTTACATATACATGTAAACAAAACTGTGACGAGTCTGGTGTAATACAATTAGTATAAAGCTATAAGAAAATAATTTCTTTTTTAGAGTCCTTTGTTTAACTGTACAATGTAGAGAACGAAAAGAGGGACCATTGTGCAACTCACAATGTCTAAGAAGTAAAATAGAGACCATTATGTGTAACTTACTATGTTGAGGTTAAATGAGACTATTGTACAAACTACCGTGTCTTAAAAAAATGTTCTAGTATCTCATATAATTAACTCTTTATACTAAATAAGCGATACGATTACGCAAAAGGAATCAAGGCATATATTATTACATATGATGTATGTCATAAGCACTTAATGCAAACACGTAATGTATGCACATAAGCAATGTTAACGTGTATGGCAACTTTGAAAATGTTTTGATGTGATTGCAATGTTTGTGAAAACAGGTTATAGTCTAGGTAAAATATGCAACCTAGTTCTCTATAACATTGGCTATGATACCAATCTGTAACACCCCCAAAAAAATGTGTCGCAGCGGGAAATATGTCAGGGGTCGTACTTCATAATACAACAATCAAGATACAAGAGGAACGACCTATAAATGTGTCTTTGAAAAAGTAATCTCGTTGATTTCTTGGAAATTGATATAAACATTTGTCCCATAAGTGCATCACAATGAAAGCTTGAAAAAGCCCACGAGGATTTGATCATTGTTTGTAAGTAGAAATCCATAAATGGAAATCTTTGTCAATTTAGAACTCCATAGCACATCAGTAAGCAAGCATTAAGCATCTAATTCACCTGAGAAAAAACATGGCTTAAAAGTTGTCAACATTAAAGTTGGTGAGTTTCATTAGAGTTTTGTAAGGTTTAAATGTAAATGTTGGAATCAAAGTATTTATAAGGTACGAATGATCATTTAATCCTGTTAATATGCTCAAGAATTTGTAAGAGTAAGTGTTAGAACCAAAAGAGTTTTAATTGTTTATTGCTTCGCCGCAATATAATGATATGTCAGGTTTCAGAAATTAGTAAATGTTTCAATAAGTAGTATGGACAGTGAAATCGTTGATTTTCCAAAATGTATGGGTTAACTATATACAAATACAGTACTACATAATTTATTTCTTACTGTTTGCGCTAAGCTCATGGCTCTGTAAGCTAGACATTATGTATTCAATTGAATGCAATAAATATGCCCGTGTAGATGTTCAACCCAGTTAAACATCCAAATTGTTCCGGGACATGTGATTTAGTTGTTTCAGTAATGTCGTTACGAGTGAGAGCTACTTCACATTACGGAACCACGAAGGTGATGTAAATTCCCAAATAGATCTATTTTATACACTCGCGCTCCCTCAACCGGTCCTCGGTCAAGAGATTGACAAGTTCATGATAATGGGCAATGGATGGGGTTTGGTTTATTGGGCCACATGTTAACATGAGATATAACCGAAAACACTTGTGTCAATAAAAAAAAATTAAATGTTGTATTTCTTAAATAGCTTTGTGTACTTAAAGCCATGAAGTGTAGAAATAAGGAGTTGTGTTATAATTTCAAGTAGGTTGAATTTGTAATGAGTATATAAACAGTTTCGTAAATGTGTATGCAAATGAGTATGTGACAAAGTATGAAACCAAGTTTGTAATCAACCCTGTAATTGTGTTTGTAATGAATTGCAAAATCAAGTATGTAAAAGATGTTGCAAACGAATATGCAAACAAGTTGTATTGAGCATGTATTCTCCCCCGAGATTTGTAAAGTAAATGTAAAACAAGTGAAAAGAGGGGCTATAAACTCACCTTGATGTTGCGGAGCAACTAGCAGAAATGCGAATAATAAGCACAACACAAACGGAGAATGGAACGGCTCGACCAAGAAGTTGCAGCTTAACTTAACGGTTATATCCCACCAGTTTAGGATGATGAATTGGGGTTTCCCGATGGATGAGTACGTCAACGCGACACGTTGATAAAGGATTTGGATTACAAGTTGTATGAGTTTGGTGGTTGGTTAAATAAAATAAATCGAAAAGCAACGCAAAGTGTGTAATATATTCCGTATATATTACATATGAAAAAGAAACAATTATACAATTCATATGGTGAATTATATACTAAAGACAAACAACCAAAAGAATAAGTCGCAATATATAATACTTTACAAGTATTATATAAGAAACGTAAGAAAAATAATTGTATCAATATAATTCGACACGTTTTCGGAAATCACCAATTTAATTAATAAAACGTTCTTGTATAAAAGTAACACACGTTTCAAAGTTACGAATTACGTAAACGATGTTTCTAAAATTTTTACAAAAGTTATGATTTTATTTTCTAGTCGGGAATTTATAAAATAATATTTTATAAATTAGTATTTCGTTTTCTCGACGGGTTGTAACCAACATAGTTGTCTCATTTGTAAAAGTATAGTTTTCGTTTGTTGTCGCGTTATTATATAATTACATATTAAAATCCTAAAAACGATATAACTTCGTCCATTTATCGGGTTTTTAAAATAATAGAATTTGTAGCGAAAAAAAATTACTAAGTATATAAATTTATAAAAATTTCGACATGACCTATTCGTTTATACGACGTTTCCCATTTTTACAAAACTCAACGTTTTCCACTTTAATCAAATCCATGTTGCAAAACACAACAAAATCTAATTACTTCTTATGGTTCGTGCAATACAACACAACTAGAAAATGGAATATAAAAGAAACGTACTACATCTCTTTAATTTTATTAAACTTGAAAGAGTGCTACTATTAGAGAAATAAACATATGATTTAAAATTAAACATATTTTAGATTCGGACAAAAAAAAAGAAAAACAAGAAGCGAACACAAACGCTGAAGAACTTTAAATTGATACACCAAATCTAGCATTCTAGTTACTGAAATTGAAATAAAAATAAACAATAGATATTTAATGTTAGTAAATTTGAGCGTGAGTAGACACACTATGTGTGTGTGCCGACTGTGTAGGCTGATGGGGATGGTGGAGTGTGGTAGCAGCGGTTGCTGCCGCAGTTGGTGGTGGGGTGGAGATGCGTGACGAGGTGATGGGGTGAGGTGGTGTTCGGTCGTGGTGGTGCTCGATGGGGCAGCCGTGGTTGAGGTGGCCGACGAGGTGGATATGGTTGTGATGACGGCCACAATCTGGCCAGAAATTTGGCCGGATAAGATGGGGGCACCGGAATAATGGAGGGGAGGAGAGGAGATGTATAAGTGTGTGTGTTAGGGTTTGAGGATAATGAGAAAACCCTAATAACTTTGATATATATACACAAAAGTTATAAAAGAATGTGACAAGCCCAAAATAGATGAGGGGTTAATTTTATAAATGTTACCACAAGGACCCATAGTGTAATTTTTGTTAAATATCGGTTCGGGACTCGTTTGGGTTAGTTAACGGATTATTCAAAATACGAAAGTTGCGCCATTGTTTTCCAAATCATTTTTCCTATAAAAATGAATATTCACTCGACTAGTATTTTATAAATATTTTTATAAAATATATTTAAGATCATTATTATTTATGTGGTACCATTGGGTGTCGCGAGTAAGCTTTGTCTTGTAAAAATGAAGCTTTATTTTGAACGTTCGCGTTTTTAAATAAACGCTTTTGAATAAAATGTAAAATAATTTATTAAATATTTTTATTTAATAAAAAGTGATCATTGAATATAAATTTAATTATTTTTGGGTCGGTACGAGCTGTGTTCAAAATTTTGCGAGGCTATTTTAGTCATTTTCTGCTTGGTTTCAAGTCTCGGGTAAAACTGAAAAGTTGTTCGGAATGTCGTTTTACATCAAATTGCTTTAGAGTCCGGGTCGTGAAAAGGTGATTCAGCGGGTCGTTTTTGATAAGTCACCTTAAAATAATATATATCTTCTCGTTTTCAAGTCAAATAAGTTTGAAAAATAAATTTGTAAATGAGAGATAATAATAATAATAAACTTTCCTTTTGTAGAGATGTAATAATAAATATGATTTATTATTTAAAATTTGTTCCAAAAATTTTACTAGTTACGCGGTAATCGTTTTTATGTGACGATAAAAGATCATAAGTCAAAAGTAAGATCGGACCTGAAAAGTCAAAGTTTAAAATAGTCATTTAAAATTCCGAAAATTGTCGGATGTTACATTCTTCCCTATCACTACCAACTGTTCTGGGTAGGCAGGATTAATTAGCACATGTTCTGTTGGGCTTGTGTCGTTCAGCACTTTCACCTCTTCCGGTAGCTCCACAGCCTGCTTCTTTCTTTCGCTTCCGCATTGTAATACCATAGTATCCTGGGATACTATTGTCGCCACTCCCCAGGGAGTTGGGAATTTCATTATCCCATGAATGGTCGAAGGGATTTCCCTAAGCTGTCTTAAGCCGGGACGACCTAATATGATGTTATAGGGTGAAGGTGCTGGGATGACCGTGAATTTCATAATTGCCCTTCGGCATCTCCTATTTCCCCCAAAGCACACATCAAGCTCGATTTTCCCCAGCGGTTTGACTTGTTCCCCCGAGAACCCGGACACTGTGGTTTGCGTTTCTACTAACCTTGCTTGGATTTCCGGATGCAGCATGTTGAAGCAATGCTCAAACATAATTTCGATTGAATCCCCTTCGTCTATATGTATCCTTCGGACCAAATATCCTTCCACCTCTGCTTCAACTACCAAGGGTTCTTCTGATAGGTCCCGCGCGGGCACCGGTGGAAAGGTTATGGGGACATTCATCCACCCTTCATCCCTCATTGTTGTTTTCCGTTTCCTACCTAGTGGATGACTTTGGACCATGTTTATTACTTTTGCTTTCTGTGGACCGTTGTTCCGCTGGTTTCCTTTTCCTCTCTGCCTCACGTCTTTTACCAAGTGGTTTAGTTTGCCTGACTCTAGGGCCATCTCCAATTATCGTTTTAAGTGGAAGCAATCGCTCGTGCTGTGCCCTTTTTCGTTGTGATAGTCACAATACATGTTCAGGTTTTCTTTGCTGGGTGCTCCGACTAGCGGTGCCGGCTGAGGTAGTTTTAACTGATGTTCTGTTGCCAGGATCTCCTAAGGGGTGATTGATAACGAATCTAAGGTTCATACTGCCCTGGGCCGGTGCAACTCCTGGTTGAGGCGTTGTGGCGCCACGTATGGTGCGTGGCGGTCTGGCATTCTAGCAACGAACCTGTGTTCTAATCTACGCCGGTTGTTTCTGTGAGGAAACCGTTGGCTTCGGTCGTTCCGTTGTACCCACTGCCCCGGGGCGTCCCTTCGCTGGAATTATCCTCTAGGTAGTTCCGTGTTACGGTACGCCTCTTCCGACCGTAGGTAATCATCCACCCTCTTTAACATTTCATCTACCGTTTTGGGTATGCTGTCGGAGAAGCGCTTTGCTAACTTCGGACACTTGTGAGAGCTCATGAAAGATGAGACTTGCATTAGTTCCGGCACGTTAGGGATAGTATTGGATTCACTCACCCACCTTTCCTTGAAATGGCCTAGGGTTTCGTTGGCTTTTCTGGTTATTTTTGAAATTTCTGTCGGATCTTTATCGCATGCCTTGAGCATTCCAAACCTATTCAGGAATTTTTCTTGCAGACTGCCCTTTATCTTGCAGACTGTCCCGAGTTATCGATACTACCCCTACGGTAAAGTTAATCAAACCATGCCCTTTCTTTGCCGTCAAGAGTTTGCTGGAACATCCGCACACACAACAGTTGGCCAAATCTCCTTGGGTTCTTGCCTCCACAAAGCGGCTATATGTCCTCCAATGTCGCCCGACATGTATATGTCTTGACATTCGTTGGCATCTTGTGGCTCGGTGAAGAAAATTCGACAATTCTTCTGGTAAAGGGGCATTTTAGTATTCTTGAATGGTTTTGCCTCAAGATCTCTTCCTCGTCCATCTTTTCCTTTCCCTTCCCATTGTCTTGAACTGCGTATCCGCGTCTGCTTGACGACATGGAGACCTCGAAATCAGAGCAGATAAGTTTTAATGAGATTTCGGTTGTTTGGTTCTTTCAAAGCATCCTTGAGAGCCGAAATGTGTCCTTCAATGATGTTATTTGTATTTTGGTTTGAGGTGGAAGGAGTGATTGTTCGGACCTCCATTCTAGCCAGTTTGGGTCAAGTTGAATAACGGGTCCCACGGATGGGCGCCAATTTGTTTGATGCAAAGATCAGCTAGAAGGATTGCCATTGCGCTCCATGGATCTTGATGCCTCAGCAAGCCTAGATCGAAAACAACAACTCGATAGCCTCGCCTGGGTTTTTGTGTTCCCAAGACCAAGCTCCGTCGTGAGAATAATATTTTCGTGTTTGTAATCCCGTTAGACAGAAATATATGTGTAGTAAATGGATGCTTTTCATTGAATGTGCTTGGTAATAATAACTACCCCAATGAATGTAGAAAATGGTTACTGTATCTGACGACAAGGGAAACAACCCGCCAAACTACTAGGTGCTTTTTGTCAGGCTGCCCTCCACGTGAACAACAAGGTTTCCCCAAATCCCAGGACCAGTCACATGCGTGCGGTTCTGGCTAAGGACCTGCAGGTTAATAGAGGATACCGGATAATAGGGTGTAAATGGCCTTTCCCGAGGCTTCAATCCTTATCTAGTCCTGAGTCAAGCCCTAGGTGAGAATGTAGCGTTGGGCTGAATGATAGGCCGATGGGTAGTCCCCCAGCGGAACACAAACCCATCGGTCACAGGAAACACGAACAACAATGACTCTCACACCGCATTCCCATGCCTTACATATACGGAGTAATGTTATTAGAAAACTGATAATCGATGTTAGAGCTTTAACGATGATTCTATAGGGCTAAAACAATTCTCAACAAAGGCACAACCAGTATAGTTATTGAGTACATGTCAATGGGGTAAAAAGAGAAAATCTACCACAACATAAGAAATCCTATAACCTTAAATTCTCAACTCAACCGTTTCATCACTTTGAAAAGTGCAGTGAACATTCTTAATTAGGAAAGATATGAAAAGTTGGTCATGCAACTCATCTCTCATACTTGTAATATTTATCCCCTAGGCATAAACTTTGCATGAGGTTAACTATATGTTCTGTAGTAATTTACCTACTGCCAGAATCCAAAGCCTCGAGCTGCTTCTTTTTTGTTTAACCTAAAACAAGATACCCCCAGAGCATATTCATAAGGTATTAAAGAAAGAGAAAATGTAAAGAAACAACCGTAATACCTGAACATTTCCACTATCATGTAGCCAGAGCAAAGAGTTGGTTAAAGCATTCTCGTTGTTCTTGAACAAGGGATGTATGTAAACTTCCTCCAAAGGCCACACCATTCATCAAGGATGGCAACTAAATTAACCCACAAAAACAAAATTTAATTCAATATTGTACAGGAAATAACTTCTAATATAATTGAGGAATTTTGATATCTTTAATTCATCTAAATTAAAATATTCTATTATTTTTAGAGTGACGAATAATTCAATATTTGAATGATTGGTTTCATTCTCTGTAGCGAATGTAGGATAGGTGGTAGAATAAGAAAAACTAAAAGAGGTAAAATAGGTGTGAGGCAGCCGGATTCATTCTTACCACTACTGTAGCAACAGTGGCGAGAGCAAATACGTGTCTTTCTCTTAAGTAAGAAACCAATCCAGCTGAGAGTCAGAGAAAAAATGAGGTGTCAAAGTCATATAACGACCAACTAACAAAGAGAGCAGACATCACTTTTACTGGGTATTATGCTTTAATTTGGGCTGATAAATAGAATATAGAAAGCAACAGAATTTGGTGACGCCCTATATATAAAGTTTGTGTCCATAGAACAATATGATAATTAAATTGTGAGCTATTACAAAGGCCATTTTAGGAATAAATGTGGCGTAATACATAAAATTGTAAAAACCAACCAACATATCCTTTCCTAAAAACACCGAAGTTCCAAATACGATTCGAATTTTAACAGTTTTTTCGGCTCCACATCAAGCGAAAGTCAACATGTGTAAAATATACTAAGAACTCAGGTACCACGACATATCTTGTAAGGTCACCAAGTAAGATTTACAAAATATTTTTATTATTAGTAGGTTACCTTGTAATGCAATTCTAAAGACCTCCGATGTTTATGTATAGGTATAGCATAAAAAGTTGGTTACTAAAAAAGAAAGATTTTACCAAACTTGGTTGCTTTTATTGCTAGATATATCATCAGATCGTGTCACAGGTTCTACATGTGCATGCAAGGTGTACTCGTCAAGGGTTTCTCTATAATGTAACAGATTAAGTGACTGCTAAGATCATATCAGAGGTATCGCTTTCTTTCTCATAATAAGCTAGTTATTATTTTAACCACTAAAATCGACCATTTAAAAAATTCATGTAGGTATGATATTACCATGTAATGAAAAGGCATATTTAATAACAGTCTTGACCTGAACTGGAAGAGTAATCAAGCCACCACAACAAACACCAGCAAAGAAGCACTCGGGGGAGATACCCTGCAATAAATGAAAAGCAAGGTACTAAGACCTGTTGTCGTATTCCAAGAGAAAGAAGCTTGGCAAACAAAATTTTACTTTAAATACTAAAAAAACTACTCATGCCTATTTAACTATATCCTAAGAAGAATAGCTTATTGGCTACTGAGATAGATTCAAGTTATTCAAATGTAACTAGAAGAAAGATCCAAGGTATGGATAATTTATGTTCACTGGGTCACAAAATCACACTGGAATGATGATAATTGTGTCCTTATGCTTTTATGATGTTAAACAATAAACTGAAATTTTAAGAAACAGAGATTTACTAACCAATGCCCCAGCCAAGAAAGTTGTCGGGTTTCTCACTCCAAGAGAAAATTGTTCAACTGCAAGTCATATTGTGAAGAGAGTCACCAACCAGATATTATAAACCAGTACACCATTTCAAGGACGAATAATAGTTTGCTACGGAAAACAAAATCTAGCACTTAGAAGCCATATACAAGATCACAGAAATAAAATGTGTGCTGTGAACTTACCAAAACCAATGAGATTCCCATATCTTTGAACAATGCTGGTACGGCCAAGTGCATTATCTTCGTTAATCCCTAACTAAAATAAATATTAAAATTTATCATTTTACTTCATGGTATAAAGAAAGATGCATGTGAAGTATAAAAGATATCTAGGACGAAACAAACCTTTGAATAAACATCATCAGATGCACCAGATTTCTTAAAGAGCCTTCCAAGGTAAAACGGTATCATATCACTAATACAGACTCCCCTGGTGTTCATTTCAAGATTAACACGCAAGTGGAAAGGTTTGACTATGTTACTGCTATAAAAGATTGAGAACTCTACAAAGTTTGACTTAAAGATATATGCACTAACCAGTATACCCACAAAACAGTGGATAATATGTGTGGAGCATTTCTAGAAAATGATTCAACCAAAGACTGCCTCGTCCCATCTAATGACAACATACGTGCTATAGAGATACCAACCTGCAAAAATTTGATATCAGATACCAACAAATACTTTTAAATATATATTAAAAAAAATCACACACCCATATATTCAAAGCCTCTTAACTGATAAAAAACCCACATCCTGCCGCCATCAGCAGCCAAAACTAGATCCATCTGACATGCACAATTTGAAGGGAAAAAAGATTATTGTAGGCCATAGCAGAAAATTTAAATCATTGACCATTTATATTACTCTATAGAACAATAAAACAGATGTCAATTCTTTTTAATGAATCATATTATGCCAAAAGCTGAAATTTGCAAGTGCAAAGCGTAGCCAGCCATATACCCCGGAGTGTATTCTGGAAGTATGATTCTGTATCCAAAAGCATTGAACGAAAAACCAACACCGAGTAGAGCAGAGGTAGATGCACCTCCAGCCAATATTTGAATTCCTGGACGAGGATCCCTGATTTGGCTGCTTGAGACATATAGACTAGGGATGAGTATGGGTGTGGAACAGTGGAACTGGAACCACAACCAATGGATCGGAGAACCAGATTTTCAAAAAAATAGGAACCGAGAACCAAACCAAATATATTTTTCGGTTCCGGTTCTGGTTCGGTTCTTTGGGTCTACCAATATAGGAACCGATTTTCTAGAAGAAAAATAAACCTCATGCACTAATGAATTAAGCTAATAAAAAGCAAAAAAAATATTTTTTTAAGCATTTGCAACAATTTACGTAAAAAGAAATAACATTTAGCAACTACAACATAAGGTTCAAATAAACAATCATTTTATAGTTTCACAGGTTCAATAATTTCATAATAAACTGAAAAACAAAATCCAGGGTGTAGCCTCTTAGGACGAATGTGCCTAGAGGTCTTGGGTTCGAACCCTGGAGAGAAAATTAATCTATCATTGGCCACAGAGGTTCACCTGCGCCGATTCCTGGCTATCAAAAAACGGTAGTCGCCGTGGGATTATTTGGCTCGCAATGTGGAGTCGGAAACCTAAGTATACAAAAAAAATTATCCAAGAAAATAATTAGAATCGTCTATATTTGCATTATTTGTTTCTTTTTATCTCTTTCGGTTAGTTTCTCTAATTGGTCTTCCATATCTTTCACAACCTCATCGTCTTTAATAAGACATTCAACATCATCTCATTTAATTTGCGTTCTCGACTTTCTCACCCAATCTTGGGTGCAAATCAAAGCTTCCACAATCGGCGTTGACAAGCGAATTCTATATGAGTCTAATACATGTCCACCCGTACTAAACGCCGCTTCAGATGCTTTGATAATGATGATAGTTGTTTATGTTTCAATGGATTAAAGGTTAGGGTTTCAAGTGTTTGGCTTAGTTTTATGAAAGTAGGATAGTGGGGTTTTTTATAGTATGTATGATTTGATTATGAGAAATAAGCAAATTTATAAGTTTTTAGAATTATTCGGTATTTGGTTTCGGAACCGAGAATCAGTGGAACCGAACCGAACCAAGAACCAGAACCAGAACCAGAACCTACGGTTTTGGTCCAGTTCATTTCTTCTTGGTTCCTGTATGATTCTTTGGTTCTTTTGCTCATCCCTAATATAGACAATACAGTAACCGTTGCAGCCATACCCAAAAGTATTGCTAGGTGTGGCAGCAATGAACTCCTTGTACAAGTGGTTTTAATTTCTTGACTTCCAACATCGGCCATTTCATCTTGTCTCTCAGAGTTATCTATGTAGCTTGCACCTCAGAATATTTTGTATCATCTTGCTGGAAGCTTCTAACGCTAAATATAATGAACAAAATGTTATTATTATGTATATAAATGCTCATTAAGCTATGTTGCTGACAGTAATTGGTAAAAGGGCATCCTGTCATAGTTGGTAACTTTGATTTACAGATATACTATTCTCATCGA
Source organism: Tanacetum coccineum (assembly GCA_026074375.1). Classification (NCBI taxonomy): domain Eukaryota; kingdom Viridiplantae; phylum Streptophyta; class Magnoliopsida; order Asterales; family Asteraceae; genus Tanacetum; species Tanacetum coccineum. The sequence continues at coordinate 9,452 of BQNB010007584.1, read as the reverse complement.
AGTTACTTCACCTTCTTCCTATTGGAAGAGGGTCAAAAGTTGTTCCAAGCGCCCGTGAAAAGCTACGAGACGTATATTTTCACATGTGACGAAGTTGTTCACACATCTTAAAAAGTTACAAGACGTATATTTTCACATGTGAAGAGGTTTTTCAGACATCTTAAAAAGCTACAAGACGTATATTTTCACATGTGAAGAGGTTTTTCACACATCTTAAAAAGCTATGAGACGTATATTTTCACATGTGAAGATGTTTTTCACACATCTTGAAAAGCTACGAGACATATATTTTCACATGTTACCAAGTTGTTCACACATCTTAAAAATCTAAAAGACGTATATTTTCACATGTGAAGATGTTTCTCACACATCTTGAAAAGCTACGAGACATATATTTTCACATGTGACGAAGTTTTTCACACATCTTAAAAAGCTACAAGACGTATATTTTCACATGTGATGAGGTTGTTCACACATCTTATAATACTTGTAGTTGTAAATGTGCTTATTGAAGTCGTTCACCTATACCTTTGTCGAGTGAAAACGAAATTTGTAATTAATAAAGCATAACCGTAAGTACTATCAAGACTACTAATATAATGAATCAGCAAATAAAGTTCACAGCTTGCGCAATATTGGTTCAGGCATTTCATCAAACAGTTGATATGCAAAATTACATGAACAAAAATGAAAAAAATTACAAGAAATCATCAAAATGAACACCAATTACAAATATGTGAATGATGAAAGTGTAAGAATTTAACCTTTTGAAGAGCCAATTTTCACCTAATAACCTCCAAATTAGTGACAGAAAGGTGCTTGAAGCTGCCATGGCGACGACGATGTAGTGGTGGTTTGAACGGCGGTGGTTTGATGGCGGTGATCAGGCGGTGTAATGATGGTTGTGTTGTCGGTTTAGTGGTGGTTGTGACGCAGAGTAGAGATGGTTCTGATATGAGAGGATCGTATATGTTTTCACCTCAGGTTTATGAAGTATATGTGTTTATATATATATATATTACTTTAAATTACAAATGTACCCTTATTTAGTAATTAGTGTAAATTTGGGATTGATCTAAGCCATTAAATCTAAAAAAGGAGGGGTTAATAGAGGGCTAGGATCTCTTCTTTTCTTCTCATCATATTTAGCCTTCTCACTTGAACGCGCCCTTATATATATATATATATATATATATATATATATATAGGGAAGGGATCAAGTGAGAAGAAAAACTAAAATAAGAAGAATAAGAATGATTTCTAGCCACACATTTTAAATAGGAGGGAGAAATTTAAAGGGAGATGCATCCATTTTTGTAGGTGCATCTGAAATGTATGGTTGTGGTTTCTTCTCATCATTCTCATTTTAACTATTCTTCTCATTTGATCCTAACTATATATATATATATATTTACACACACACACACACACTAGACTATAGACCCGTGAATTTCGCGGACGACATATAAAAATTTTTATGTTAAAAAACGTTAATTACGGTAGCAATTCATTTCATGAGACTTGTCATTAAACTTATCTTATAGAATCCTGAATTTCACGAGCAACTAAACATAAGTTGTAAAAGCTTATAAATTCATGAACATAAAAAACTCTATCCTTTAAACCCGTAAGTTTCCTCAATGTCAAAATACACTTTGATTTAACGACTATGATCACGAGTTGTATTAGATTATGTAATGTTAGACATTTCAAAAAATAAATAATTGTTTGTCAGCGGATGTGCCTCCACGGTTCAACCTTTAAAAATATATCTTTTTCAGTAATCTTTAAAAAGATATCTTTTTCAGTAATTAAAGACTATATATTAAATCATAGACCGTGAGATATGCGGTTCGTTAATAAACGTTCACAATCAATAATCATTTAAGTCATTTAGAAATCTGTTGAGTCAAAAATCATTCGCAGTAACTTCTTTAAAGGTGCCAGCATGTTGGAGAAAAAAATTTCCTGGATTGCGTGGGATAAGGTGTTAGCTTCGAAGAAGAAAGGGGGTCTTGGGGTTTCGAGTTATTTCGCTCTTAATCGAGCGCTCCTCTTAAAGTGGGTTTGGCGTTTTGTTTCGCAAGATGATTCTTTGTGGTTTCGGGTTATCCAAGCGGTATCAGTGGGGATAAGAGTTGTATTTCTCATTCAGTTCTAATTTTCCATATGGAGTTTCGATTTTGAAGAAGTTCAAGTGCTGTAAGGTCATACTGGATTTGAATTCATGTCGTATTGCACTAAACGTATCGTGGATGGTCAATCTAACTAGTTTTTGGAAAGAGACTGTGGAAGAGGGGCATATTCCTTGATGTGATTTGTGTCCGCGTGTTGTTTGCCCTTGATTTCTGTCCCAATATTGTGTGAGGCGGCTAAGATGGCTGGCCCCCTGGATGACGTCTTTTCGGAGGACATTAGAGGAGGGGTCAACAGCAAAGAATTCTCATATTAAGTTCGATTATGAATTCAGTGGTTCATTCAACGTCTAATGATTCGTGTATTTCTCGCTTTCTAGCATGGTGAATATAGTGTGAAAGATATCTCGTCTTGCTATTGTGATTTGGTGCCTCCCTCTCATTCTGATCCGACTTAGGTGGGTTAAGTAAATCCATTAAGATTTAATGTTTATTTATGTGGCGAGCTCGTCGGGGGAGTTTTGCCTAACTAGATACTAATCTGGTCTAAAAAGGGTTATTTTTTGAGTCCACTTTCTTCCCGGTTATGTTTTTCCGGATGAAGAGGATGTCCATCTTTGTTTTATTTCGATGTCTCTATCCAGGAGGGTTTTGCATCGTGTTTTGCCGTTGGTGGGAATCGAATTTTTCCAGCTTTAGGCGTTTCGTTCTCAGAATGTAACGAGTGGTTTCTCTTCTATTCGTCATTCCGGGTTCCAGTTAAAGGTTTTTTTTATTGGAAGGGATCCTTCTACGTTGCTGGTGGTTATTTGGGGATTGTCGGAATCGTTCTAGCTTTTGTGAGTTAATAGGCCGTCTATATCGATCCTTTTTGAGAATATTGTCTCTTCCTCCTTTCTTTGGTGTAATAGTAGGTGTAGTAGGAAGTTCTCTAGGGATGATTGGCTTAAAAACCCGCATTTAATATCTTTGTAATTTCTTTTCTAGCTCCTTGCTAGTTTATAAAATTTTGCCGTTCAAAAAAAAAAAAAAAACGATGATAAATTTATTGGGAAACTTTAACGTCTATTTAAGTAAATAACATATATAACTCCATAGTTAATGTAGGAGCATATGTTGTAATCTTTACTACTTATAAAGTGTGCACTTTTTTTTAATTAAAACATAGATCTTGAAACTTAATTTAATTTAATTTGTCTAAATTACCTTTAAGTAACCCTCAATACACCTTAAGTTTATCAATTCTAAGTTTGACAATTTTTTTAAAAACACACTATATTAATTTTATAAATCACATGCTTTGTATTTCAATAAACACACGCTCTGCATAAAGGGTCGAACCAGAATCACGACTTCGCTAATATAATTATTTGGCGCTATACACCGTCGCTTTACGCGGTTATTTGTCAGGTATATAAAATAGAACGATATGAGCACAAACCTACGAAGCCGGCACATTGTTAAAATGACATAGCCAAACGGGGGTCCAAACTTTTAAAAACCATTTTATTTATCGGAAAAAAAACTTTTAATAAAATAAAAAGTAAAGGAAAAGATTATATCAAAAAGTTTGTGGTATAAACATTGTGAGATTGTTAAAATTGTCGTTCTGAAAAAAATCTCTTCAGTTTAGTTTCAACATGATACGTAATGTTGTATGTATTGTAAGAAATGAGAAAAGATAAATAGGCCCTTAATTTTGATTTAAAAAAATCATTTATAATTTAGCTTGAATATGATTTTTCATCATGACCTATCATGTTAATACCAATTTTAACTGATCCTAATTCATTTACAATATGTTCTTAAATGAACAAATGGAAATAGAAAGACAAATATCTCAAAAAAGTATATTACACCGTCCGTCTATATGGCTATACTAAAATCACTAATGTCGTTCCCGTGAAAATGTCCTAAAGTAAAAAAATGAGTTTGAAAATGTTTTCGTTAAGCGACATCAATGTTATTTTTTTGTCCAGTACTCTATATTTGAAATCATTGTAACAATTTTGCTAAGCAAATTGATTTATTCTAGAATTCTCTTGTTTTATTTTTTTTAAACTAATACAAGTTTAATTAGTATATTACAGTTTTACATGCAAATAATATTTTCATTGTTTTAAGGCATTAAAAAAATTATGTGCTAACAAAAGATGCATCCATTTGAAGACTAAAAAAGTTATGCGCTAATAGCGTCGACTTATTAAAAAGTTAGTCTTTCGAAGACTATTTTGAAACTCTAAGCAAACTTAAAGGACAAAATACGTAGATAGATTCTAATCTTGAAAGAGAAATGCTTTAAGAAAGTGACATCTGTCTATATGACATGAATATGACGTCATAATCCAGCACAATGGCATTCAAAAACTTTTTTATTTATTATAGAAATATATATATATATATATATATATATATATATATATATATATACATATATATCTATAATATTAATATATGATAGTATTATATATATATATATATATAGGGAAGAGATCAAGTGAGAAGAAAAAATATAATGAGAAGAATAAGAAGGATTTCTAGCCACACATTTTAAATAGGAAGGAGAATTTTAAGGAGAGATGCATGCATTTTTATAGGTGCATCTGAAATGTGTGGTTGTGGTTTCTTCTTATCATTCTCATTATAAGTTTTCTTCTCATTTGATCCTTATTCTATATATATATATATATATATATATATATATATATATATATATAGGGGAGCTTTATTTTCAGAACCAATTTAAATGCGAGAACTGCGAGAACTCCTCTAAACCAATCATAATTTTTTAAATATTAAAGATTTTTGTTTAATCCAAAGGGTATATTAGTAAAATACAACTTTTTATATTGTTTTTTATTTATTTTTAAATAAATCCTGTTTTTTAATCCTTTAATTTTCAAATTTTTTTTTTACTTTTTCAAATATTCTATTAATTTTTGAAATTTAAAAATAAATTTTTTAATTTTTTTTTCACTTTGCATGTTTGGAAAAAGACAGTTGCATATATGTTTTTTCATGAAAGATATAAATGTACATTTGTTTTTAGTTTACAATTGTTTAATTTTTTTATTAACAAATCGATATTTCTCAACATATACCTAACTCTTATTCTTTTTGAGGTTTGAGACGCAAATTAAAAAACATAAACTTTTATAAAAAAACAAGATTCATATAGTTATATGGTACATTTTATTTAATTACAAATACAAAAAACATATATGCAATAATAAGATCTCTTCAAAATCCGCAATATATCTTCATGTATCTATGCTTTCATCCACTTCTAGATCTTCAATGGTATCATCATCTTCATCAATCTGATACATGGATATTCAAATACAAACAAAATTTAGTTATCACAACTAGCATTGTCTATACAAACAAATGATATAATATATTTTTTACTACAAACAACTAGCAAACAGATATGCACAATTTAAACACATATGCACAACTCTTTTCTTGATTTTATATCAACATTAAAACACATATGCACACCTCTTCATTGATTTTATACGAACCATAAAACACATATGCACCATTCTATTAATAGTATATTAACCTTGAAACACATATGCACACACTTGTATGGATTTTAAATCAATAAGAAAACACATATATGCATACTACTTTCCTTGATTGTATATGAACCATAAAACACATATGTACACCCTTTTAATTGATTTTTTACCAGCCATAAACACGTATGCACCATTCCTTAAAACACATATGCACGCCCCTTGAAACACATAGAAACATTTATAACACATATGTGCACTTATATGCAAATTTATCATATAATCTTTGTACACCTAAGTACTTGTAACAAATACTCATATACAATAGAATAAAATTAAATCACATGATCAGAAACATGATACATTGATATCCCTACCGAAATCATAATATATAAAGGAAAATCTACCATTTTTTAAAGGCATAAATGTATTAGTTAAACAACAATAAAACCAAACACATCAAGTACGGGCCAAAAAGGAAAAATTACAAAGATTACTAACCAACCAAACATGAAACCAGAATTAGTGAACAATTTCATATGTTACATAAAAACATATCGACCAAAGAACAAACCACGACATTTCATATGGCAGATGATGTGTTATGAGATTTCATTAAAATACAAAAGCATCAACATTCATTAAATATATAAATGAAACGCGGATATACATTGACATATAAAAAGATGTTGCTAAATGTTAATATTCTGTTCAGACGTTTCATCAAGCACTTTTGAGACACAATTTAACAAAACGAAACAAGCATTAGTAGCAAGATTTGAAACAACCAGTTGCCTAGCAAATAACAAACAAACACAAACACTTTTGCCCAAATAGCATAAAACAAGAATCAATAATATCTAAATGACCATAATAAGCCATATGAAATCAGAAGCGAACTTTTAAACCACATTTAAAAACCTACGACCAACAACAACAATAATTCTAATGCCTAAAATTCAAAATTATTAATGGCGCCTAAAATATAGAACAAACTAGAAACACAATTCTCATGTGTCACAGAAAGTGATGACTATTATATCATGTTATGATGTAATGGATCAAATAAAAAAAGCAGTTTACCTTTTCCTATAACTGAACAATATACACGCATTAGATCGACTGGTGAGATTTGTGATCATCAAATCTTTTACTTATTCATCAGTTGTGACCGGAACATGATTAGGCCGCAAGCATTAAAATCATTAATATTATTTATCAAAAAAATGATTATATCATCAATAATTTGTGTGTTGAATGTACAGAGAAAGGTTGGGGCTGTAGTTTGCTTAGAGATGATATAGAATAGGTTTAATTGTGAGAGCCAATATTTAGATCCAATATTCACGGTGATTGAGGAGAATTTTTAAAATTCTTTAAATATTTTTTTGAAAGACTAAAATACCCTTTTTCTCCCTTTTCAGATGTTCCAAGTTTTGTATTTAATTACAAGATTGCCACGATCAGTTTTAGCCATTCATCAACTCATCCAATGGTTTAAAAAAGTTCTGTCAGTTCTCGCATTTAAATTGGTTCTGAAAATAAAGTTACACTATATATATATATATATATATATATATATATATAAACATATTTACACATTTTACAACCATAAAAGATATATGCATATTACAAACATAATTAATATAATTAATACTTCTATATAAAATACCCCATTACATAAATTTACAACCATTTTTACACATTTTACAACCATTAAATATCTCATTTTACGATCATGTGTACAAGTCTTCTTACTACCTTTTTGCGTATCCTTGCAAGCCCAATCACCACATTTTGCATTTTCCTTTCAAGTCCAATCAAACCCATTTTTATCTATTTATATGCAATGTAAAGTCCCGCTAAATCAGTTCCTTGTTCGCTTTAGCTTTGCTATGACTATAAATAAGGCACAAGGACATACGATCCTAAATGTTGGCGTTTATCTGCCAGATTCGGTATTCTCTAATGGTCAGCTTTATGTGACGTTGTCGAGAGGGATCTCACGCGAAAACACCAAGGTGTTAGTGAAGCTTGCCAAAAGGTTCGATAAAGACAGAGTTTACACGTCAAACGTTGTGTATCAAGAAGTCCTACGTGAAGAGTAGAATACACATGTGTATATAATTTTTAAATATTTTAGCTATATAAGTGTAACTTATAGTCTCACCACTAAATGTATATTTTTCGATTATTACACTTTCTAAAATATTGTGATGCATTTGTTTTACTACATATTTAACGTCAAAAAAATGGTCGGGTACCTATTTGTTACATAATTATCTGCATTCGTCATGAAAAACACATAATCAAAAAATATTAATCGTCGAAGAATTTAGTCATAGGGTACCCGCTGTCGCATCGCGCAGGTACACTGCTAGTTTTACATGGTAAACAAATGAGTTCGAGCCTAAATTTTCTTTTATAAGTGCGTAACACATTGAACTTGATGTGTGAAAATTTTAAGCTTAAATAAATGTGTTGTTTGCTCGCATTTACTCCCTCCGTCCCAAAAAGAGTGTCTACAAACAAAAATTGGACAAATTATGATATGTGTAATTAATGCTAGTTTTAATTGATAAAAAGTCATTTTTACCTCATAGTTAATATATAAATTAGGAATGAGTAATTAATGCATGTTTTGATTATAAGGGTAAAATAGGAAAACAAATCATTATTACTATCCAAAAATAAAAACTGGACATTTTTTTGGGACAAACATAAAAAGTAAGGTGGACACTTTGTTTGGGACGGAGGGAGTAGTATTTTGGTCGATCAATTCGTTTCTAAAAGAAAAAAATTGCTATAGTGTTGTGGCTATCTATACTATATCTATATACTATATAATAAATTAAGGTTTTGTATAACATTTTTAAGCTTCTTGCATTAAAAATTGTAATTAATAAGATACCTTAATTAGCCAATTTGTACAATACTTTTATGCACTAAAACCCTTACACTACACATTGCTTTTGTACAAACCTTTTAAGCTCTTGACATTAAAGACTCAATTACTAGAATGATGTGGCATACCATAAATAAATCAAAATGTACACATACCCTATGCACCATTTATTCAAACAAATACCGGTTTGCTTCTTCTATACACTCTCAATATTTTTGTTACGCAGTAAATTATTCGTAACAGCTTCTAGAATATCCTTCTACATGCTCCGATATTAATTCAAAAATCAGTTTCTATTCTTCCATTAGGTCAACGATTCCAAAAAATATTCATTTCAAAACACCATTAATCCATTTCAATTCCAAAAATCATTCGATCAGTTTCAATTCTTCCATTGTGTAAGTTTTGATTCTTCTTTAATTTTCTTTGTTTTGATTTGAATGATATGATATCTCAGTTTTGTTTATCAATTGTTCTTTAATTCATCACAATTCCAAAAATCATTCGATCAGTTTCAACTAAAGTTGTATCGATTGTCCCCGTAGTAAAGCTATTTCTATGTGTTGTTTTTGTTTACGGTTATGATTTAAACATTTGTAAGTATCTATTTATCTTCTTTTGTTTAGTTAATTAGTTACTTTTAAATTTTTTATTGATTATGAATATGAATATGAGTGTGGTTAGATATAATAGATCTAAAGATCGAGGTCATTTTTCTAGTAATACATGTTTGTACTGGAATTTAAAGATAGAGGATCAAAGGTTTGTTAGTGATTTAAAGAGGGCAAGGTGTTTGATGAAATGTTTAAAAGGAATTTTAGTAACATGGTATGATATCTTTTAGAATATTTTTAAGCAAAATTGTTTATAAACTATGATAAACTATGATGA